>VWPW01023252.1:1629587-1703391 GCA_013389825.1 Crypturellus undulatus
GGGCAGCGGGAAGCGGCGCCGCGCGGGCGGTTCTTCCCCATCCGCCGCCATCGCCCCGGTGCCCCCGCCGCTCCGCCGGCACGAGCGCCCGGCCGTGGGGAGCTGCGCGGCGGGCGCTCTGGCCTGCGGCTCCCGGTGTGTGTTCACGCGGGCAGCTGACACGTCTGTGCAGAGCGCTCCTTGCAACCGCGCGCAGCGGGGGGAGCGGGGAGACAGCGCTCGGGCGCAGCGGGGTCGGTCAGCGCCGTTTTTGCAGGAGAAGGGGACACAGCAAACGCGCTGGGAAGGCAAGAGCCTTGCCCTCAGCTAGCCGTTTGCAAACCAGTTGTGACTTGCCTTAAGAACGGGCAATAGACCCGTTCCCACCCCCCGGATCTGCTGCCTGAGTCACTTTCTTGTGTCCACACAACTGCTTGGTTTTCTCTGTATCCATTTGGTAGTGAGTCACAACAGTAACTTGCTGCTGATACGATTTCTCTGAGCATTTGTTTGCCCTCGGAACTAAGTTGGTGCCCATGAGCTGTGGCTGTGCAGAGAATTCCTGTTAGAGATGCAGAGATTTCGGCCAAGCCAGGCTGCTCCATATTGGAATCTCTGGCTGGTCAGGGGTAGGGGATGCAGGGGAATCCCTTGGGGCTGCCTCCTTTAAGTAGGCCAATGACTTTACTCTTTCCTTCCTTCCCCCACATGCCCAAATTTCTTAGAATCTGGTTCATTCTAGAACAGGGCCTGCTGGAGCAGAAGTCACAGGAGAAAGGATGCGGGATTTGCTTTGGAGTTGTCAGGCACTTGCCATCCTTCCACTCAGCTGGATGGTTTGTACCCAGTAAGCTTGGCTCTAGTTTAAAGAGCAGGTTCGCCATGAAATGTAGCTATAATATAGACAACCAAACCCAGTAATTCATAAAAAATAATGTAAATTCATACACCTACTAGGCAGACTGCAGTATGGGAGAGGAAAAGCTATTTTGCAAGAAAAGCGCAAGCAGATCAAATTACTCATGCAAGAAGTAAAATGATGGAAGGAATGTTTTTTACAAAAGAACTGACTACATCAGCTGTGAAAATGATTCAGCCAGCTGTTGCCAGCGCATTTGAATTGTACGCAGCTTCTTGTTTATTAGAAAAAAATCACTCTAAATGTCAAGAAGTTAATCTGTGATATGCTGAGTGCTAACTCAAAGCACAAACAAATAGGTTTTGATAAAGTGGGATAGATAGATTCTTTCCAGTCCTTGTGCACTTACCTGAAAATTCCTTACAGATGGCAAATTAAATATTAAGACCCCTCCGTGTGTTCCAGTGCTTAATTTTGGTGCCCTTGTACAAAGTTTTCTGTCCTGCATAGTTGTAATTAAGTCCCAGTTACTCCTTCAGACAAAACTCCCTTTGCAAGTAGTTCTGATTTAGGCAGTCTTGAAATCTCATAAGATTTATTTCTGAAGAAGTTGAAATCCTTGAGGTAGAGAGGCGTGAACAGCAGGTGACAAGTAGCAGCTGTACTTCATAGCTGTAGTGGCAGAAAGAAACCTGATTAAACCTTTTTAAAATGCAGAGTCTTCCTCTTATTCTCCCATTATTTTCATCCACCTTCTTTCTATGTTTCATTCGATACACATGAAACAAATCTTTTAAATGCTTTTTAAAAAACAATTTAACAGTTGGTGTTATGAAGCCTGTTTTTTTTTTTTTTTTTTTTTTTTTTCTTTTCCCTATCAAAATTGGGGAGTGCAGCCTGTGCTCTTCTCATGGAAGGAAAAAACAAAACAAAACATCAATTTACTTTCTACCACCTGGATTTTGAACTAGTTGTGGCACAGCGCACACACCTCAGTAAGGGCTGTCCTTTGCAGCAGGATTCCAGTGAAAGCCGCTGGCTCTGGTCTAGTATTTCAATACTGCGTGGCTCTTTGGGCACTGTGCATGTCCTTTCTTGAACCTAGAATGGCTCTTAAAATAGAATATATGAAAAAAGAACAGTTAAATGCTGGCACTGTCTCTTCGGCCTGTCACACTTGCTGGAGCAGTGTATTGGGACAGCAGGATGGAAAATATATTCCCAAAGAACTGCTAGGGTAGGGCTTTCGTTTCCTGTGGTTGAATCCCCTGCTGCCTTGGCCCTTCACAGTTCGCTGGTTTGGCTGGAGCACGAGCCTAATTATCCATCTGTTCTTACAGATCCCTTTGACAGGAAATATGACGAGACATTGACCCTATCTGAGTCAATTTAGTCCTCCTGTCTCTGTTTCTTCAGTACCATTTCCAGAGAATGAATTTCTTAAATATGGTCCCTTAGTAGTCCTAACTCAACTGACTTTGATATGATTTGGGTTAGAGGGGCAGTTCTGTCTTCATGTGAAAAACGTGGTTCCAGCAGTCAATTTCTTCTTTTTTTTTCCCTAAGTAACTCTATTAGATTTTCAGTTTTTACAGCGAAGTTTTTAGTTCTTGCGGAAACCAGATGGAATGCAATTATTCAGTATCTAATTCTGTTCGATTATTTTGGAGCTAATATTGTTGTGTTGGCAATAGATATGTAATTGCCAGCCATTAGAGGATTTATGCTGAAACTAAAATGAAACATATTTTTGGAAAGCCTATTTGTCAGTAGATGGAGTACTGCACAAATTTTTATGTGGGGTGCGGTTGTTCTTGATCAAAAAAAAAAAAAGGGAAAGGTAGTTACGGATGCTAAACACTAATTTAAGACAAGTTCATCATGTTCTGAAAGGACTACATCCCTTCAAAAACAATTCCAGAAAGTTATAGTGAAAAAAATGCTGTTTAGTCTTTAATAGAAATTACTTTGTTGATAAAATATGTGTCTAAGTAGTTACTGCTGGGATGTAGCACCTAATGTTATGTTAGCATTAGTTTGATTATCTTAGACTTTCCCTTAAATAATGGGGAAAGACACTAGGCAGTTCATAAGAATGATTGCAAATATATATTTCCCTACTAGTCTGGTTACATGTAAGTGAAAAGATCAGTGATAGTTAAGCAGCAGCAGTAACACATGTTGACAGAGGTGGGAGCCTCACAAAAGTGGTAGTTACAGATCATTCACATAGTAGTGAGATGTGAGATCCCCAGGTGCATCGGTATGAATCAGAAATACTGAATTGCAACTACTGCTGTTGTATCAAGGTCACTCCAACTAGTTACTTATATGTTCAGAGCTGTTATGCTTGCTATCTTGTAAAAGTTATTAAAGTAATCAGTAGGATGTTTCTTCATTAGGTTTGCTGTTCCAAGAGTCGATAAATGGGCTTGGGGCAGTGGGAAACATAAGTGATCGGGTTTTGTCATGTGGCACATTCTGAATTTATAGGAAAAAAGCTAAACTGGTGACCATCTGGCTGTGGCAAAATACTAGTTTCAAAATAGAAACAAATCTACTCCTTAGTTTATTCATTTCTCCACGTTACTTTAAATGTTAGATTCCTTTTCACTAAAAGTTCATCTCCACAAATACATACCAGAGGCTCAGACTCTGATCTACTCCCACTAATCCTTCCACCATTCAGGGCAGTGCTGCTAAATACCAGGAACACAGGAGCTCTGGAATACTTTGCTAGTGATAGTATGTTCAGACTTTTCTAGGATTACTTGTTACAGCACATCCTGTATTGAGACATTCTCAGTAATTATTACTAGCTCCAAAGGGTAGTTGCAGAGACCAGTGATTAATTCCTTACTAGCTGGTTTTCAAAGCTTTGACTGTAACTCAGCTCAGTGTTACAGAAAAGCAGCTGGCAAGAGCATCTTTGCAGTGATTAGATTTTAGAGTACCTAATTGTGGCTGAAGACAAGTGTATGCTGTAAGTATTGTTCCCAGTAACACGGCATTTTCCTCTTACCAATGAGCTACACTTTGTCTGTGAACTTGCTGTGATTTTTGTCCAGATGTTTCTCTGCTGAGAGGAAATTGCAATATCCAAATTTCAAAAAAAAATCCAAAATCAAAAGAGAAGATAAAGTTTTAAAATCAGCATATTGAATGCAGCTGAAAAACTTGTAGTTCTTCCATGAAGACTCAAATTCTGATGGAATAGAAGTGACTGCAGAGAATTCTGTGGAATTTCATGCATCAGAGGTCTTGACTAGGAGGGGAAATCTGAGAGGGAACTGCGAAGCCGCTGCTGGGTTACCTGTGCTGCAGCGCCACGTGAGATCCCTTGCAGTCAGGCTGTTACTCTGTTAAAAGTGAGTGTGAACCACTTGCTCTGGACTAAAGATGCGAGTAATAATCCCTTTAGTCTGCTTCACAGGTATGCCTAAAAGCAGAGAGAGAGGAGATGTCCTTTTGAAATACTCCTTTAGTTGTCAGATGTCCAGCATTGATACCCATTTTAATTGGTGGTGCCACTTGTTTGGCAGAATGTGTTTCTCAGCAGGTCCAGGGAGGTGATGGGGTGATTCTCCCCCTCTGCTCAGCCCTGGCAAGGTCACATCTGGAGGACTGTGTCCGGTTCTGGGATTCCCATTGTAAGAGAGACATGGAGCCACTGGAGTGAGTCCAGTGGAGGGCTAAGATAATTAAGGGACTGGAGCATCTTTCTTATGAAGAAAGGCCGAAAGATCTATGCCCGTTCAGCCTGGAGAAGAGGAGCCTGAGAGGGCATCTTATCAATGTATACAAATATCTTAAAGGGGGTTGTCAAGATCACGGGGCCAGACTATATTCAATAGTGGCCAGCAATAGAACAAGAGATGGTGGGCACAAACTGAAACACAGGTAGTTCGTCTGAGTATGAGGACAAACTTTTTACTTTGAGGGTAACAGAGCACTCGAACAGGCTGCCTAGAGAGGCTGTGGAGTCTCCTTTTCTGGAGATCTTCAAAACCACTTGGATGTGATCTTGTGCCACGTGCTCCTAGGTATTCCTGCTTGATCAGGGATTGGATTAGATGATCTCCAGAGGTCCCTTCCAACCTCAACCCTTCTGTGATTCTGTGTGAGATGAATCAAATGAACTGGTCTCGCACCTGACAGAGCGGGACTCCCACCTTTGCTGTCAGCAAGGGCGGAGGAACACGAGCAAGCTGAGCTGCCTGGTGCCACTAGGGCAGGCCTTGCTCTAGTTGGAGTTGGAATAAAGTCTGTCGGAAGATGTGGTAGGCAGCTGGGTGGGTTTGTAAAGCTGTAATCTGCCAGGCATGGTTCCCTGGGGCAGTTGGTTATTCCAACTTGGCATGTGTTAGCACAAATTCTCACAACTGGTTTCTGGGCTGCTTGGGGCAGGAACACAAGTGAGTAGATAGAGGCCATGGTTGAGTGGCCCTTTCTGGCTACCCGGGCTCTCCTCTTGTCTGTCAAGTCCTGGTCTAATATTATAAGTGGGATTTTTGGCAAAAGAGGTGGCTGTGCTAGCAGAGTCATTTCACCTACTAGGAGAGCTCCGTGTGATCATGGCACAAGTAAGTGACTCTACTCAGCTAGGGATGGCCTTGGCCTGCTGGACTGCCTTTATTTAAGTGTATAGTAAGAAATGTAGCCGTTGCTGATGAAGAGACTCCATGAGCTTCAGGAGCAGAACAAGTGCTACGGCTTCACGGCGCTCGACTGTGCTCACCGGGTGCCCTGGCCGCTGCATCCCCCGCAGCCTTGGGGTGCTGCACGGTGGGCTGGGCATCAAGTGTCTGGTAAATAGGAGTCTTATCAGTGCAGCCAGCGCTGCCGATACTGCAGCTCCTCCCTGCAGCTCTGTGTGCCTGCACTGGGAACTGGGCTTTATCTCTGCTAACAGATATGCTATTGTATTCATATTAAAATGTACAGAGAACTATTCTGAGCTTTATAGCTGATCACCTTCATATGTTTGGGCTGCCTCAGTGTGGAACAATACTGACATTCAGTTGTTGATTATTGCCGCTGTTGTTTGACTGTCTGGGAGATTTTGGAGGGGTTTAATGGTCAGTGCTGGCTAAACTCAGAACACATTTGGTTAAATGGGATTAGAGCAATTGTGCCATGGCTCCTTTGTAAGAATGCTGTATTTGCAGTATAAAAGTTAACATTTTTTTAACAAAGTAAGATAGAGATGAATGTGATCCATGAAACTTGCAGTAGTGCTGCTTTATATATTTCTCTCCCACTCCCAAGCAAACGGACAGTTACAGTTTCTAAATTAAAATCCTTTTATCTACTATGTTGGCTTAATAGGATCTTTCCATCCATATATTGACTATTGCTTTTTGTGTATCTACCAGCAAAGACTGTGCTCCTTACAGGAGGTATCTGGACATGGCTGCAGTGGAGATGAGCATGTCTGTATGCTGCGTGTGACAGCAGTAGACAGTGCACCTTGCAAAGTGGCTCCTTCACTCCCTTCCACTCCTACAGTCTTAGATGGAGGGAACTAGCTTGCTGGCTGCCCTCTTTGTTACTCATTTTTCACTTTCCTAGGTGAGTGTTGGGAGACATAATTTTGTATTGTCAGTATATCTGGGCCCACACCCTTTCTCAGTGTTACAAGTAAGTTGAAGGTTGACCCTGCACCCCAACCAGTTGAGCTCGAGACACAGCAACAAGAGTCCTCTTCAAAGCTATGTTTTTTTTCCCCAGTGCCAGGGCATGCAGTGTTTAGACTCCTTAAAATCTCCACAGAATTGGGCCATTCCAGCCAGAGGCTTTTGTACTGTTCATGTTTCTGTGCCAGAGTTATGTTAGTTAAGGGGCAGAGCTTGTCTCCATTTCGAATGAGTGAAGCCTGGTAGGTTTTGGTGTTTGACTTTTCCTAGCCAGGCGGAATTGGTGATGGTCTTGCTGTCCCCAGTGTCAAAGGTCCTGCCACACAGTAACTGATCCCTCTCTTTCCAGTCACAACTGTATTTCTCCAAAGGTTGGATGAACCTCAGTTATCAGTGTGTGCTCTTTTCATTCTCTGCCAATGCAGTGACCTGGATCAGGAAGCTGATCTGACCAAAACCTCTTTTTTTTTTTTCCTCTGGGTCTTTTTTTTTTTTTAAGCTGGATCAATTTCCTGATATAGATAATTACATAACCACAGAACTGCTTATATCAATACCTGGAAGGAACAAGAATGAAAAGCCAGGGTGTACGGGCAGCTTCTTCAGCTACAGAAGAGACTGTGTGGGATGTAAGGAATGGGTTAATTGCAGCTCAAGGAGTCTGTGCTTGGTTATATTTTGTTTTGTTTTCTAAGCCTGACTTTAAATGCAGACTTTCTCTTTTGTCAGAGGACAGTTACACTGAAGGTCTTGCAAGGCATCATACCTGTCTCATGTAAAGACTGAAGAGTTAAACAGGTCTAATAGCGTTTATCTGTTCTACCAAACTGAAGAAAATAATTTATTCACTTCTAATTTCAGCTACTCTTTCGTTGAAAGATAAAAAGTAGACTAGGAATTAGTTTTAAGAACAGATAAGCTTCTTTTGCCATGAATGAAATGAAGTGTCAGAGCCTGAGACATGTTTTTGTCATTCCTAAAGGATACAGGAATAAAAGAGTTATCTTTGCTTGGAGCATCATATTGCATGAAAGTTTTAGTCTTAGATGTTTTAGACTTGCTTTACAGTCTTTTTTTTTTTTTTTTGCATCAAATGCAAAAAAAAATGCATCATATGCATCAAATATCTTTGAGGTAATTTTATTAAATTAAAACAGATGTTAATTTCTCAGTTTGTGCAGTTCTGGTGAATTACACTAGAAGCTGCCAAACTGAATATATTTATCTTTAATGGACATCAGCGTTCAGTTGTGTGTGTGTAAGTGTAATGTAGACTCCTCTGTTGCCTGAAAAGTAGGAAACTTGATGTATAAGGAGTCCACCCGTTCATATTATCAAACAACCTGTCTAAATGGGTGCCGACCAGAGAGAATCTTTCTCAACTGCTATATAAGGATGAAAGTGGAAATTGAGGTGCCAGCGTCTTGCTTAAGTCACGACATATATTAGTGACTTAATCCACTTTGAGTGTAATGTTCCTCTAAATAAAGAAAACACTATTTAAAACCAGCAAAGCTGTATCTTTTTCTTAGCTTCATTCACAATGTATGCTAAAGAATAGCCATTATAATAAAGGACTGGGGAGAAAAAAATGTCAATCCTCAAATCCTTTTGTTTATTTTAACTTGTTAAAATATGTTTCCAACAGAAAATGATCCACAGTCTGTTTCTTATAAACTGTTCTGGTGATATATTCTTGGAGAAGCACTGGAAGAGCGTTGTGAGCCAATCTGTGTGTGATTATTTCTTTGAAGCCCAGGAGAAGGCAGTCGATGTTGAAAATGTGCCTCCTGTCATCCCAACACCACATCACTACCTCATCAGCATCTATCGGGATAAAATCTTCTTTGTGTCTGTCATACAGACAGAAGTGCCACCACTCTTTGTAATTGAATTTCTGCACCGAGTAGCAGATACTTTCCAGGTGAGTTACTATTAAATAATTTTAAGACTGAAAAAATTCCAAGGGAATTTTTATGCCAACTTTTAAAGAAAGGCAATAAACCCTCCTGTCATGACTTTCCCCTTGGCAATTTTCAAGTCAAGTATTGGTTTATAAAGTACAAAGGAAAAGAAGGTTTATCGTGTGTATTCACTTGATTTACCGATACCAGTGCACATGCACTAAATCCAACTGCCAATTTATAAAAGCTGCCTTGTTTCTATAAGCTTTTGTGCTGTTCATGTTATCTTGATGACCTGAACTAACACTCAGTCATGGAGCAGTCTGTAGGGAAGGTAGCAGTACTGAGAGAGAGTCAATCTTCAGTCTATTTGTCAGATACTGTAAAAAAAAGAACCTCAGTGAAGATTGGGCCTGTCAAAAGATATTTTTTATATTTCACATCAGTTTTCTGATGAAAGATGTGTTAATGTTCACAAGTGGGAGAACCCTGGGACACAAATCCAGAGTAAACCATATTGCATTCATTTTGTTATTCACACTATGTTTCTAATTACATGGTAAATACAACATTAACATGTAGTGCAGTCAGGCTATAGAAGTAGCTAGTCATTTTCGTCACTAAAATCCCATGATATACTAGAGGTGTGGGGGTTGCAGCCGTACTGTTAACGAGACCTGTTGCACGTTGTGGGAGTTGCAGCCGTACTGTTAACGAGACCTGTTGTACGTGACATAAGCAGAGATAGGGAATGGGGGACGGAAGATCTCGCGGTGTCACGGAATGGGCAAAGGTTTAACCATATTAGGGCAAAAAGTGATATCTGGAGCCTAATTGGTACATAAGACAACTTCCGCCTGGACAGAAGTTATAAGAGCCAGCAGTGAATTTCAATAAACGTCATTTGGCCTATCATCTCATAGGTGTCAGTGCTTCTTGACCCTGAGGTGGATGGCCTCAGTATTCCCTCTATAACCACGGACAACCACCACGGGTTGATAACGAACCCGACACTAGAGGTTTTCTGTAAGCGTTAAAAAAATATATTGTAAGGCATTTTAACAGGAATAAAAATCGTCCCCTTTGTAATCTGTGATTTGTTTAGGATTACTTTGGCGAGTGTTCCGAGACTGCAATTAAGGACAATGTAGTTATTGTGTATGAGCTGCTAGAAGAAATGTTGGACAATGGTTTTCCACTAGCAACAGAATCCAACATACTGAAGGAACTGATTAAGCCTCCCACAATTTTGCGCTCCGTTGTCAACTCCATCACAGGTATGAACATAAATAATATTTAGAGGTGTCTCGTGGTTTAAAAACCCAGCACCATCATGCTTTTTAACTAAAAAATATCATCATATTGGTCTGAACTTGCAAGTTCAAGCCCCTGTCCTTCCCATAATTAATTGCTGAGTGAAGGCAGCTTACTCTGTATTTGCAGTTTAGGCCAGGCCCCTTTGATATCCTCAGGGTAACGTCTGCTCCCGCCACAGCTGCTGAAGTCCCTCAGAAGGAGCAGGACGCAGCTCAGGCAGCACGTACTGGAGACAGGTGCTCTGGGATGCCACATCTTGAGTAACACCGGGGCACTGCAGAAGGGTATGCATGCTGCACAACATTATTGTGTAAAGATAAGTAACAGATACCTAATAGTAGTCCAATAAATCTTTGGTGTCTGGAAACAAATACTATGACAAGAAGCAAGTAGCCTATCCTCAGCTTGCCCCGACATACACTCCCTGCCACCCTCAGCACACATCATGTTCAGGGATGGTTTCAGGCTGTCGTAAATGGACACATCTCACAGTGGCAGAGCCGCTTGAGTGTGAGCTGAGCTGGTGGCATCTGCACGGCTGGTGAGCAGACCTACTCCAACATGGCTGAGTAAGGGTATTGTTAGTGAGGCTTAGTTTACCTCGCAGGTAAGGGCAGCCAGATGAATTGGAAGAGAGAGGAGCTGGGCTCAGGGCCCCCACAAGGAGTTCTAAAGTCTTGAATTGTAGCATTTGAATCCTCTTGGGAATCTAGCTCTCCATCTACTCCCACTCAAAAATCTTTTGCTGACTTGAGCCTTGTGCAAAGTATAGTCTCAAAGCTCTAAGTCTGGACACATACCTGAAATTAATTCAAATCACTTAATGAATGCAATTTTAGTGTTTGAGATTTTAGTTTGGAGTTCTCAGTGTCAAAATCTTCCTTTGATTCCTAACTGTGATTTCTGGAATACTCTTCTTGTAATTACTTACTGACTCTAGGACGTTTTTTTTCACTTTCTTAAGGCAGTAGTAATGTGGGTGACACACTTCCCACGGGGCAGCTGTCCAACATTCCTTGGCGCAGAGCAGGGGTAAAATATACCAACAACGAAGCCTATTTTGATGTCATTGAAGAAATTGATGCCATTATAGACAAATCAGGTAAGGTGATATAGGAACTCATATTAGTTTGTTGCATGTTTTTATATTTACCACTGATCTTCAGGGAGAATACAGTCCAATCATTTTTCCGTGCTAATATGTTCTGTACAGATATCTCCATATCTTAAAATACAAATACAGAGCCCATTCAAAATAACATGCCCAAATATATAGTTTTACTTCATTTTATAAAAGCAACATGCACTAGGCTGCTTAAAGAACATGCTGTACACTTACAAGAAATATTCTGTACTTAGATACTTAGTTTGTATATTGCTTATCTCTTAAGAGAGACAAATGTAAGGAAAAAATATAAAGCTTTAAATACGGTGATAACGTTATCTCCCTTTTTCCTCTGAGAGTTATGGTGGGCCCTACAAAAGCAGTCATTAACTGTCTTCTGATAGCAAGGAAAAACTTGCTGCAAATAGCCAGATGATATTGTTTTCCTTGTTATGCTTTGTAACATCTGTTTCTAGTTTATATGCAATACTCCTTTCCTGGGAATAACTTAATAAAATCATGTTATCTTCAAATACAGTTTTTTTTAATATGAAATTTTGCTCTGAAGAGAAATCTGCTAACTTTGATGTAAATGTTGCCCATCCCAGGAGCTGGAAAAAAGCTGATCGAAAAAGCAAAAAATTTTGGGCTGTAAACAAGTTCTTGCTGCTCTGTTCATTAGCAAGGCTCACTAGCTGATAACAGTAGATAACAGAGAGGGGATGAAATCTCAATTTAATGCTGCTGTTAGTAACAGTAGCCATTTTTTGTCTCCATACACTAGTTCAACACACACTTGAGCTCTGATCATACTGGAGTCAAAGGTAGTTGTTGTCCAACTCTTACTCTCACTGTAGTAAGACTGAGAGCAGTGGGGATCCCTGTCAGTACATCCTGAAGGCTGCATTTTGCCCCTAGCTCAACAGCACTTCTAAGAGCAGTATGAGTGTCCAAGTCTGAGCAGTTGTAATCAAGACCCTGTGCTTATTTCTGTATTTATTTCAATCCTAATTAGTGTGAGACTACTGAGATTATTTTCATCTACTGAGGACCCACAGCTCTTTTCTGCTGTTCCTCGGGGACTTGCAGTGCAAGAAACTTCTCTCCTAACCTTCATTAGGACAGAGCAGCAGATAAAATTGCTTCCCTATAATAGATGTTACCCTGTTTCATGGGCATATGGCTATATGCATTCATGTGAAACAGGATCACTTCTTTTCAGGGGAGCTATTAACCAACAGTTTCTCTCTCCCTTTAACTGGGTCAGCATTAGTTTCTACTTATTTTCTAACAACCTTTGCTTGTAGGACTAATTAGTCCAGAGTCCTGCTCATACCTTTCTGCCCTTATTGGGGGTTTAAAGAAAGGTCCTTTCCTGGATAAAACACATGGTAATCCTGCCTCCCCCTTTTTTTAAAACTGTCCCCCCCGCCCCTTTTTTCTTTTAACTGTAAATTTATTTAACATCCAGATGCGTATTCAATCCTACTATAAAATAAGACACACTTCAACTGTGGATACACCAAGGATAACAAGATCCTGAGCTGAAGCTCAAACTTACTGTGCGTTGATGTTGCCCGTTTTGATGTGCTTCAGCTCCCTGATACCACTGCACAACTGGCTGATTTCCGGAGACAGAGGACAGGGGTGAAAGAAAGGAAAATTCAGAGCTTGCACGTGCTGAAATTCTTATCTGCTCGTTGCTGGGAACCAGTTCAAGCACATACAGTACAAATCTTAGGTAACAGCTTGCACAAGTAGAACTTGCTGATATGGGACAAGCTGTTTGCTCTAACTCATGTGTGTAAGTAAGTGGCCTAGGCCACAGGTAACTGGAACAGCCTTTTCTATCTGTGCTTGACATGTTGTTGGGTGCTGTGCAAATACCCTGTGTGCCCTCTAGCTGCACCTCAGCACATTTCTTAATTTTTTTTTTTCCCTCCCCTCCAGGTTCCACAGTCTTTGCAGAAATCCAAGGTGTTATTGATTCATGCATTAAGCTCTCAGGAATGCCAGATCTTTCTCTTTCTTTCATGGTAAATTTAGCAGTGTATTTGGCAGTTTTATTTTTTTTTTGTTCTCTGGGTTTGTTCTCCTTAATGATCGAATTTAAACAACTGTAAAGTAATGCAACAACAGCTTCATATATTACACATGTGAAAAATAGCATATCAAGCTTTGCCTTCAACTGTAAAAGTACTTGATCAGACTTTTATCTGCTCACAAAAATATAGGAGCTTCGGTACCAGGTCAGAGTGGAAGTCCGTCTGAGTAATGCATCTTGGTAATAATCAGGAAAAGATATCTAAGCATATAAGAAATAGGAAATGAGTAAATTTCAGTAGCCTCGTTCAGGTTGCTGCCAGGTGTGAGGTGACACTTACTGCTTTGCCCCCTCTTGCAGAACCCAAGGCTGCTGGATGATGTCAGCTTCCATCCGTGTATTCGGTTCAAACGCTGGGAGTCTGAACGAGTCCTTTCCTTTATCCCGCCAGATGGGAACTTCAGACTGATCTCCTACCGGGTCAGCTCACAGAAGTATGTTTGGGTTAGACATACTGGTTCTTTAACAGCACCATTTAATGCTTCCCGGGTGGGTAACTGCAGATTTCCCCTTGCTACAAGGGGAATTTGCATCACTGCCAAAATCCATGTTCTCTCTTTTTGTCTGATCTGATGCTCCATCTTATTCTGTAATAAGAAAACAGTTTTGTAGCAGAACTGCTGATACTAAATAATCGCTGTTCAGTGGCATAAATCACATGTGATAGTACTGTAGGGCTATTCACTCCTGGTAATTGATACTGCTGATAGATCTTTGTGATTAAGTATCTACAGAGGATCCTAACTTCATAAAAACGATCAAGAAAAAAAAAAAACCTAAACCACAAATAATTGACTGATGGCTGTTTTGAGACAATCTCTTTAAAATTATGAAGTATAAGGAAAAAGATTAGGAAAGTGTTTTTTTCATAAATGATTCACCACTAATAAAAATCACTTGAACAAAGATGCTGGAGCTGAATATCACTTCCTGAATGAAAGAAGTTGGCTCTAACTTAGGCCTGCCGGAGAAGCATAAGTTTGTTTCAGTTAAGAGCTTGTTTTTCCCCAGTAGAGGAATAGCCACAATGCACCTGCCTGCTGTTTTCTGTCTTTAGCTTGGTGGCGATTCCTGTGTACGTGAAACACGTGATCAGCTTTAAGGAGAACAGTTCCTCGGGAAGATTCGATGTTACCATTGGACCAAAACAGAACATGGGCAAAACAGTAGAAGGAGTAGTCATGACAGTTCACATGCCAAAGGCAGTGCTTAACATGAACCTCACTTCTACGCAAGGCACCTATACGTTTGACCCGGTTACTAAAGTAAGTATAGTGTTTTATTGGTTTAAATAACTAAGACTATAGCAGAGCAAGTTGTACATATTGCAGAGCACTGGAACAGTGTACCAAACATAGCGCAAAACATTCCTTCAGCATCCTTTTGAATTAAAACATTTTTTTTAAAGTTCACCTTTTTCAATCTTAAGACCCAGATATGATTTGTAATTATATCAGTCTGCAACCCACTCCTCCATCTCTTTTTTCTGCACCTTCACTCCTATTTTTTTTTCTTTAGTGGATGCAGGAGGTTGCTGGTGCTTTCTTCTGTGGTGTGTACTGCAATCTGTATACTTAAAAAAACATACTTATCTGCAGAAAATGCAGCAGACCTCGAAATAGGTAGTCAGAAAAACAAGAGACAGGAGATGCAGGTCTTTTCCAAAGTATCTGGCTAAAGCCATACTGGAAGAAAAATGGAAAATAGTATGAAAAACTGTATCTTGGAGACTTGCTTTCTTGCCTTCCTATTGTGGTTTGAAACCTAAATTTCCTAGACCTCCTGAAGCTTTTTAGTCCCCTGGAACCATTTTGCTGGCATGCAGTCTGAGCTGAGCTGTTCTGCTGGCTCTTAACACCATGCTCCAAGCTTTCTGTGCCTGGAATTTCTCAGTCAGCACTTGATTTGAAGTGGAGGTGAAAGCTTTCTGACTTCCATTTGGTTTTAAAAGCCACAGAATCCCACCTTTTTTAAAAAACTACCTTGAAAATTGTCATAACTGACAGAAGGAAATGTTATATTTCCCTTGCCCCCCAGGCGCTGGGATAACTGTAGGTGGGTTTTTGTGCTCCTGGAACAACCTCTCTCCCTCCTTGCAGTTCTGTCTTTGTCAGAACTTCATCTTTTGTTTTTCTTCCTAAACTGATCTATGATAAGCTGTGACAAGGCTCAGCTCTAAAATAGCTCTGCATACTGTGTGCTGATGTGATGCCTGACTTGTTTAGCTTAAAAACCAATTTTGAGGTACTTGAGCAGCATCGTGGGGCTGGGTACGTTCCTGAGGCTCGCTCTGCTTGTGCTGCCTCTCCCTGGGCTCTGCAGAAATTCCAACCTCTTGCTCTGTTGCTTTGTACTTACCACACAGCTGGATGGTAGCTGCAAGTCCTTGCTTCTTCAGGGAGTGAGAAGTGGTATTTTCTCTGCATTTAGCAAGAGGGTTTTTTGTTTATGCCAAGAATGACAACAGCAAAAAGTGAAGGGATGGTATTTCTGAGAGAATGAGCTGTGCAGCCCAACTAAGGAGCCCCACTGAGGCAAAAGGACGGCTGGAAGGAGAAGTTGCCATCCTGCAGGAGCCCCAATGATGCTGGCATCCCCCCACAGCAACCATTCCTCAGGCTGCTGGGCTGCTTACTGCAGCCGCCCTGCAAAGCCAGGCTTCATCTGAACCTGCCCTCAGAGAGGACTTCCTAAAATGCTGCTCTTCTCTTTCCTGACAAGGTGTTAACATGGGACGTGGGCAAAATTACTCCGCAGAAGCTACCAAATCTTAAGGGCATAGTGAACCTGCAGTCTGGAGCCCCCAAGCCAGAGGAGAATCCAAGCTTAAACATCCAGTTTAAAATACAACAGCTTGCAATTTCAGGTGAGTGGGGGTTAGGTGAGATTGAGGCTGGTGGAACAAATAGAGTAACCATAGGAAATGGAGCCTGTCGCTGATCATTCAACTAGAGATGCTGAACTGCAGTCAGCTTCAGCTTCAACTTGGTCTGAACAGGTGACATTTTGTTAACCTAAACCTGACTGTTAACCTTGCTGGCAAAAAACAAAAAGATTTCCCAATTGCTTTGCCCAAGAAAGGGTGTGAAAAAGTGTACAAAAGAATAGAATTGAGTTGTACATTAAAAATCCACAGTTTTGCTTTAGTGAAAAAAGGTGAATTGTGATTTAGAATGCTGCTTGATTTTCCTTAGCCTTTTACCATTAAAGCCATTTCTAGTGGTCAAGAATTTTGACCAGTATGAATTTTACTATGAATTTTAAAGATAAACACTTCTGTTTATTTTTCATTTTTAAGCATGTAGTTTTTGATCTTCAAGATAACCTGCACATGAAATCAGCATGAAGCCTACAAAATAAGTACCAAAGTAAGTTTAGAACAAACTTGAGGCCTTCGTGAGCAAACACTTAAATTGCAAGAACAATAAGACTGCTTATCCTTGAAATGATAGTTTAAGGTGTGAAGGAAATTAAGATTTCGGCTTTGCTTCCTTTCTGTTAGTAGGAGCAAGGGTGCACAGGGCACAGGCTGAGGAAGAGGAAGTCATTTGCTCAGTATTTCTTCCCTGGGAAGGAGGATGTTCACTCATTGAGTAGGAGAGAGAGCAGTGTTGTCCCCCTGCTTCCCAGGCTGCCAGCTAGGACTGGGTGACAAGAACTGTCCCTTTGGCTTCCTAACTGCTTTTAACATTCTGGAAGAAAATGGAAAAGACTTTCCAACAGCTTGAGAAGATTTTAGTATTCTGCCTTTATCTTTGTACTCTTTCTTTTGTTTTCCAGGACTGAAAGTAAATCGTCTGGACATGTATGGAGAAAAGTACAAGCCTTTTAAAGGTGTCAAATATATTACAAAAGCAGGAAAATTCCAAGTCAGAACATAAGAAGATTCTCTACTTCAAGTGGAAATTCCCCTTAAAAATCAACAACCTAAGTGACCGCTTAGTGACTTATGTTGCTATTAAGTAGGTGCCAATTGATAGACATTGATTAGTTTGAGATCAAAGCATATGTTCACAGCAGGTCCTACAATGAAAACGTAGCTTATTTTTTTCTTAATACGGCTTTAAAATAAGGTACTTTTTTTCTAATACACCTTCACCCTTTTTTTACTGAATCGTTGTGCTGGTGACTAGTTAGATGTAGGTAATCCACTGAATGTCACAAACACTACACTGCCAAATCAGATACCAAAGCCCAGAGGCCAAGCACGTTAGAGAGGCCAGCCAGGCTATTGGGAGAGTCTGGGGCAGCGCACTCTGCTGCTGCAGCGAGCACAGCAAGCTCCGCTATTCTGTCGGCCAGCTGCAAGCTGGCATTCCACAGCACATCAGGTAATCCCTTCAGAAACAGAGAAGGGCAAGAGTGATGGTTAGGGCTTCCAAAGGAGCCTTGAACATAGCAAATGTCACTCCTGAGAAAGAGCTTCTGATGAAGGAGGAAAAAAAAATTGTTTTCCTTGTTGTTTACAAGAAACCGCCTTTCTTAAGAAGCATTTGCCTTAATCTGCTTTCATTTGTACCATCTGCAGATGACCTGATAAACATTACATTCTGCATTAAATCAGGGGTGGTTGTTGCTTCAGAAGTCCACTTTCTTTCCATTCAATCCCATCATCACATTCATCATTTTTTAAGAATACAGTTGCAGAGAGTAAGATCTATTTTTTATGTGAAGCCTGAGCTTTGATTCAGATGTTCCACTGGTTTGAAGTGGATGCCACCAGATTTGTGCCATGTGTACATTGGAGCATAGCTTTTAGATAGCACAGTAGAAGTGTCAAATGTATTTAATGGTTGTGTGCTTTAATGTAATGAAATAAAGGGAACTCTACTGCAAATGCATCTCCGCTTGTGAAGTTGTCAGCATTGTAAGCTATTTGTAAGGCTCTCATTTACCAAAGATGTCTGGTCCACAACTGAACTACTTTGTACTCTGTCACTGAACGTGATCGCAAGGCAAGTGTTTAAGAGTCAATTCAGGAGCACGGTAGGGAAGCTCCCTTCTGTTCATTATCTAGACGGATAACAATCCAACAGTCCCAGTCTGCACACTGACGTCCTAACAGTGATCACAAAAGCTGACAAAGGTTTACTTCAATATCAGCATAAGCTGCCTATCCCTGTAAATTAATACATGCCTGTCCGTACCTGCTACGTTTGGTCAGTACATGGTAGGCTGAAATCAATATGTTTCAGACCCAATAAGGAGTGGGAAAGTAGAGAATCTTTACTTCCCTAACCTAGCTCAGTTATAAACTGATAAAGCAGTGCTTACGTAATGAACTCACCTGCATGAACTCACTTCATTCAATAGCCCAAATTTCAAACTTAGAAACAAAACTGTGACAAGTCTAAGAACAAAGAGGAGGGAACGTACCTGAAGGTTGCAGCCAGCCAGCAAGACCACTGTGAGCACCTTGTCTGGCGCCAACTTCAGCAGTAGCCCTAGGGTGAGCAGCCTGCAGACCTTCCAGTAGGTTTTGGAGATAAAATAGTGCTTTTACAGACCAATGTTTGTAAGAAAGCCTTGTATTATTCAGATACACACTTTTTGTGACGTAACAGGTACAAAGCTTCCAGTCTACCATTTTCCATTTGGCAAAACATCTGTTAGTTCCTTGCTCATTTACTGTTCTACTGTGTGCTACAGTAATTAACATCCTTCAGTTAAGCCAATTTTACTAAGAGTCTTGACCTAAGATGTAATTGATATATCCTAAGCTTAAATCTTGAGTAGCTAGAGCTGCTGTCTGCATTAGCAGCCTGGAAATGTTGTAATATCTCCACTGAGAAGTGACACTGTCACTTAAATGGATCATAATGTAGTATCAAAAATGGCTGCTTTTAACACGCTTTCCTTCAAGACTGCATTTTCCTGTAGCCCAGAGTCTTAGCACAGCCGGCTCCCACAGCTCAGCCACCAGGGAAAGGATGCAATGCTCCTAGCCTAAAAAAACCAACCAAACAAACAAACAAAAACCTCCCCCCTGCCCCGCCACACACACTTACAAGCAAGGTAGTATTTGCTGTTAAGAGTCCCATAGCATCTACTCATGACAGCCTCCTCCCCCAAGAGTCAGGGCTAAACAGCAACTGAGAAAACGTGCAATTCTCGCAGTGTAACTCAAGACCAGGTGCCTTCCTGGACTGTCAGACTATCCTCAGTGCCCCATCACGAAGAAAATCAGGGAAGTCAAAGCTTCGTGTGCTACATGCTACATCGTATTAAATCCGTAGACATTTTATAGAATCGGAGGTCATGAATGCTGATAAGATGTTCTTGCTCGGAAGAACTGGTAGAAACACGTGCGCGATTCCCTGATAACCACCTTTACATCCAGCCTTGCCAAATGAAATGCAGATTAATGAAGTAAATACATTGCATTTGCCAGAGCAGTGGCTCCTTCCTCTTCATTAACAGGATCAGATAAATCCCACAACTTGGCTTGGCAGTATTAGAACAGGTGGCCATGAGGCCATCTGCAAGAAATCCCATTTCTTCACACTAAGCCACACCTTCCAATAAATTGTTTTCATTGCTAATTCTACTTATGCAAAAGCAAAAACCCATCTTGTTTAGTCCTCTTTTACTGTTTCAGAAATTTTGCACTTTTCTGTTCAAAATATTTTAAACACATTATTTTTTGTTTGTGTATTTCTGGTGCTTCTTTTTTTCTTGCCGTCTTTTTAAAAGTTGTCATCAATCATCAGTTGTTAATACTCACAAACTAGTGTTTGTACAAATGTATTTTTATTGTTTAACAGACCAAAGAAAAAGGTTGAAAACATTAGACTATATAACACATTTTGGTTTATAAATGAAGTTTATAGTGGTAAAACATTCTTAACTGACATTCATGGTCTTTTTCAAATTTTGCTGCATTTCAGGTCCGAAGACCAATAGTGTTCAAAAAAAAAAAGCAGTAATTGCATAAGGTGGACACGCATCTTGGCTTCTACAAAACTGTCCAAGAACTCATAGCAAACATTCTGGAAGAGTATCAAAGGCAACCATGATTCATAACATTCCCACAAACATTCCTCAATAAACAAAACGTGATCTTTGGCATATACAATTATGTATTAAAGGCATTAGTAATATTGCATTAATATCAGTCAAGCAACTAAACAGTGATGCTAAAAAAAAAAAACTCATGGAGAAGCTCGAATTGGGGTAGGAAGGAACGGGGAGGGAAAAAAGAATGGGGGGAAAAAGGAACATTGCAAAGATCAGAAGACTGCTTAAAGATAACCCCTAGCTATTCAGTGTTATTTACTATTAAATAGAAATTACTACATTACACTTATGTTAAAGATCTGGTATAAACCAACGAAATGCAAGACATTCAGGTTAAGGCTCTGGCATCTCTTCCTTACTCTTCCTGCTACAGGTAATGGCTGGAAGAGAATCCTAAGGAAAGATCCCAAGTACCACGTGTTTCCTCATGCCCAGACAGGGGCACGAGCTGAGGATGAACACACGCTCCCCTGCCACGGTCAGCCTGAGGCGGCTGCTTTCATAGTTCAGGTTAACTTCCCTTTTTAGGTTACAGTGCAGTGGAAAGGAGGAAAAGAATCCAATGTAGAGTAACTGCTCCAGCCAGAGGAGGAGCGGCCGCCTGTGCTGCGTGTGCCGCCTCCTCAGGTTTGCTCCCCTGGCTGAGCGGCTTCGCCACAAGGGCACTTGAACCGGGGCAGTTTGACCAGGCAACGCTTCTCAGCAAGGGGAATGGGGGGTCCCCAGGAGGCCAGTGCCACTCTGGGTAGAAGCCTGGAGGAGTTCCTTGCAACAGAGACACCATTGGAAAACAGTAATTCCCCTTCTCTGTCCAACACCAGAGGAGACTACTGAGCAATTAACATGGATACATATAAAAGCACATTCAATTATGGAAGCATAAAAATATCCCAAGTCTATTATTAATAGATTTTTTTTTTTAAAAAAAAAAGACATACTAACACTTAGTTCAATTTACTATTACTAGAACCTGAAAAGTTGTTTTGAACTTCAGGACTCTAAAATTTAAAAACAGTAAAAATATCTGAGAAGGATTAATACTGGGAACCACTCACTGTCAGTAGCCCTCTGACTACCTAAACATAGGATTTTGCATCCCTGCAGTACTTGGATTCAGAAAAGCTTATGCAACTGTTGTTTCATTGCTGGATAGAAGGGCAGAGAGGCAAAAAGTCCTCCTGAATTGAACACTGTTATTTATCTTCTAATTTCTACCATGAGTGACTAGAATAATGGTGGATAGAAGAAAAAAGGAGGAAAAAAAAGTAGAATAATGCCCTGTGTATGTGCTCATTTGTTTTTCAAATGAAAGGAGGCAGGGCATGACATTTTCTGGTCCTGAATTTTGATTATGTTTGTTTTGAATATGTACAGCTACCAACATTGTTCAGCTCCCATCACTGAAGTGAGCAAGAAGGAAGTTCTGCTATTTAAGGCCTCCAACCATAAGGCTCAAGCTGCCCGCAGTGTGACACGAAATCCACTGCAAAGCCTCTCAGGACAGAACAAGAGCTCTGGAATGCCCACCTAGAGGATGACAACAGGGTGACAAAGACGGCTCCAGTTTTTTGTTGACTTATCATATTGTTGCCAGGCAAAATTAACAGCAAGAAAAGAGACACCATTTCAGCAAAACAGGATATTTCATCTTCACAAATGTTCTGTTCTGCCTTCCTCTTTTTTTTTTTTTAAACACCTCCCAGTGTTCTCAGCAAACCTCAGCACGGTGGTTTAAGAACAGCTAATACAATTCTATTGAGAATTTGAATGTTCATATATCCATGATTGTCCCTGTTTCACTGCCAGGTAACACTGTTAGTGTCCTTTAGTGTCCTAGACTTTCAGTACAAGCTTAAAGTGAAGTCCATATATTATATCATCACATGGAAACTACTGGAATATACAGTGCATAAATGAAATGTGCTTCTGGGATTACAAAATTCATGAAGAGAACTTTCAAAAGCAAACAAACCATAAAAAAACCTGTCTGTCATTGAAAGCAATTTTGATTTGTGTGATATCAAACGCTTTCTGAAGATTTAAAATACATATTCATACCCTCAGAATGGGGCATTAGGAAAAACTAATTTAAAACTCTACAGCACCTTTTGCTGTTAATGTTTTTCTCCTGTTTCAAAAAAGAGGCATTTTGTGTCACAGAATATGATACTTTAGTGGCGAGTGCCTACTGATACCACGGAGTCTTTCTAACCCAACGAAGGGTGAATCCAGCATCTGTTCTAATCTTAATGGATGCTGCCTCCGCTTCTCTCACAGTTTCCTTTACAGACTGCATGAGGTTCTGGGCATTGTGAACCAACATCTCAGTTGCCTGTCAAGAAAGGAAAAGAAAAACTGTTGGAAATGTATTAATAGAACATCAACTTTCTACCACTGCTATCCTTAACTCAGTCTAAATTCTGAAAATGATGCCACCAGTCTCTGGAAACCAAGTAAGAGGCTAATTTACAACAAGACCTGTTTTTCTCACTGTCCATCTACTGAAAATCTGAAAAAAGCTCTGTGTCTCCGAGTTGACTACTCTTTCCCAGAAACAACAACAACAAAAAAGCAGTCAAGATCTGCAGGACTAGGAAACCTTGTCAGTTAAATTGGAGAATTAAGTCTTTTCACTGCAGTCCCCTAGAGGGTGCCAGTGCCCCTCACATGTCTGATCTGTGATACAGTTCTGGAAGCCAACTCTTTTGCCAGCTTTGCTTTTTACTATCAAGTGAAGAGATCAACAAATTGTTCACATAAAAATTTCAATGAAAATAACCCCGTGGCTTAGGAAGAATCAATGTCCCACTGTTAAACAATAGCCTTTGAACGAGAAACCACAGCACTAGACCAAAATTAGCTTTACCACACAGCTGAGCTAAAATTTCTGATATTGAATTCCTGGAACACATCTGAGACTACATCTTCTTCCCATAAAACTGAGAAAACCAGCTCATGGTAGATCAATCTTACACCTCTTACCTGTTCTGATTCTTCATCACTGATATTAGTTCTGCCCAGCATGGTGGCTTTGACAGTGGAGAGGATTTTGAGTTGTGTACTGATAGTTGGGATTCGCTCACAGACCTAAGGAATGAGCATTAAACATTTCACACTGTAAACTGAACCAATAAGTTATCTACCGGGTTTTCAGCTATATCTTTTCATTTTGCTTTAGTATTAGATAAGAAATAAGCATAGAGTATTGGTAGGATATCTGAGCTTCTTATTTCACTTCTGACTTGCTGTATGAATTCTTTGAAAGAATAGAGTCAACATTCTTACTCTACTCTAAATATTCTTTAAGGGTCTACTTAGCCAAATACATATTCTTATCATTGCCAACCATCTGAGATGGTTAAAAAAAGTCCAGGAGTGTGTTATACTACTGCCATTATACTTTGATACAAGAGAATGACTAGGCGAAAAGTAAAGCAATGTAGACATTGTAAAGACCAGAGTACAAAGCATCATATTTTTCACATTCTTTTGGGCACTGGCATCTTCTATCCATCTGCAACCAAATCCTAACATTAAAAAACTCATATTGCGATGAAAACAGACCTGAAACTTGATAAAGTCTAATCAGTCAAGGAAAGAGAGGAGATTTACTGATACAGCTCCTGTGTTCCCATCCTTCACACATACTGAGAAGACTAAAAGCTCATTTTTGAGGCGTTCCAAGTTAACTGCTTACCTGCAAGAGGTTTGTTCTGATGCGCTTGTCGGTGCACTGCTTCGCCACCTCCTTGGCCAAGCGGGTGACTTCGTCGGAGGCCTTGGCGATGTCCTTGGCGCACTGGATGAGGGCGCGCTTGTTGCCGCTGCCCCCTCGCACCAGGCGGGACATCTCGGCCATGAGCAGCGCCATGCGCTTGGCCGCCGCGATGATGTCGTTACCCTGAGGGGAAGGGCAGCAGTTAGTGCGGCGGCCGCGGCGCCGCGCCAGGCCCGCCCGAGCGGTGCTCGACGCGCGTGGGAGCCAGCCCTCTCAGGGAGTCGGGGATGGAAGAAGGATTTGTGTACACAGAAGAGGTTTCTTCAAGGAACAGGGAAGATCTGTACTAATTATGTATTTGTGACAGACTTTTCTTCCTAACACTCAGGAAAAAAACTGGAAAAAAAGAAGTGGTAAAGAAAAGGGTTAGTTTGTCCATGGAATGGGTTACTGGTCTGCTGGCCAGGCCTTAAGATGAAGCATGTTATTAGCATTAGAAATTCCAGATTTCCCCATAAAGCAACGTTATTTTAAGAAGTGTGCTAAGTAGCTTGTTAAACCAAATAGCACTAATTAAATAGTCTAATCTGACGAGTCGAGCATAAAGTTGTAAGTGGCATCTGCAACTGAAGTCACTGAATTATCAGCTATACTGCTACCTCACTGCATTGGCAGAGGGAAAAAAAAAGGAAGAGAATCTGTAACAGAGAAGTTTTGTCACAGCTTGCGATGCAGTAATGAGATTCAATGATCTCCCTTTACTCTTTGAAAAGAGATCTTCCTTTTTAACAAAGTCTTACCCTTTACAACAATGCTTCCAGGGAATAAATATTTTTGATATTTTAAGAGATAATCTATTGATATCCCTCTGATAATTATATTCAGATTTCTTATATTAAATATACTATAAATACAGTGACAGAAATACTTCTGAGAAATATTTGCAACATGTGAGCTAAGTATGACCAAGGCAAAAGTGTTTCTCATACTCTGTTCCAGAGAGAAACCTAGTGCAAGAAACAGCCAACCTAGATGACCAGTTGTTAATACAGTGTGTTAGTATATGCAGGTTCTCCTTTGTAGAAAGTTGTTAGACAAATGTGAAATATTCGGTGCCATGAAACATTCCTGTTGTGTGGATGAAATATTAGCACAGTGAGTTATGGATTAGCACACTTTCTTCAGTATAATTCCATGATTAACATCCATGAAGTTCAGAGCAAGTAGTGCACAGGGAGAACTCCGCTTAGCCAATGTGTTCTCGATCCCTGTGCACGTACTTACGTGACTCGCTACTACCAAATTTAACAGGAAATCCCAAACATAGCATTAAACATTGCACAGATACAGGTGATAGGAAGCTGAACTATTTGTTACTGTGCCCTGATAGCTAAACAGTTTGCTAGTATAACCACTTTGGATGCACGTGACATAACAAAACTTTTCCATGTTTTCACGTAGAAGGATCAAGTAATTAGGACCAATGTCCTTTACGAAGCCCTCTAACAAGTTATCCAAGCATCAGAATCTGAAAAGGACAAGAACATTTTGAAAGTCCTTTTTATTAAGAATAGTTTACTGTACATATAGACACATACACACCTAACCTCAGTTATAGAACATCAACAGCCACACTTTTTGCAGCATGCCATTGCCAAAACAAAACAATGAAGTGGACAATCTTGCAAACATTTGTGTTTAGGCTGAAGAGACAGGATACTTGTGAATATCTGAACCTCATCTCACATTTTCATTGGTTTCACCTAAACGCAATCTCAATTCAGCTACTAATCCATTCAGGGCAGCTCCTTCAACAACAAAGGACTCTCAAGACCAGCGTTTGCAATCAGCCAAGTGCAAGCCAGCAGCCAGTCTTCTTGAGTCAACACTGCCATACAAAGCCATTCCTTGTTCATTTGTATTTTAGCTGATGGCATCAAAGGAGGCAAAGCACAAGGGGCGTGTTAAGTGACTTACTGAATGTTGTATGCTCTGCTGCATCATTACAACAGTCATTAAGAAACCATTACCCATGGCTTCACAGGTAGCCGGAATTAATGAAAACAGAAAACAGGGGATGGAAGACAACCCCATTACAATTTGAAAACTGCCATAACAAAGAACAACAGGCAGATGCAAAGGGAGATGAAGCCTCTCAATATTAATAAGTGAACCAAATCAAGCTTCAGTCTAGCACTGACAGACAGACAGACCTAACAAACTTGTGAAGCCATTCTCAGTCCTTAAAATGAAGTGCAGACAGACTTATTCATTCAGAATCATGGGATCTAGCAGGGATCAAGAGTGATGCAAATGTGCCAGCGTTCCCCAATGGCCGATGCACACAGACCGGTCGCCCGGGGGAGACTCAGGAGTACCTTACTAGACCACTTGGTTGCTTCCCGATGCAGAGACTGAGCAGCGGCCAGAATGGGCTGGTTAACAGGCTGATTGGTTGGCATTAACAGCAGCTCAGGCTCGTAATCATCTTCAGTGTCAGAGGGGAGAGTGAATTCAACATCTGCATCATCCTCCTCATCTATATCTACACCAGCCTCTGCGGCTTCATTAATCACAGTCACATCAGGCTTTGCAGGTGGCAGCAAGGGTGGAGAAACAGGGGACAGTTAGTACGAGAAGCAGAATTTGGTAGAAGAGCATGAACTAAGCTGTTTTAGTGGCCTCTAAGGATATGACAGGACAACTCTAGAGTCGCAGGGAGGAGAGGAAGGTCTACAAGATTAGCAAAAGCAAAACAAACATTTCACCTGTGAACCAAAGTTACCAAGAACATTAAGCAGTTACAGTTCAAAGATGGAGCAACATTTTCAACTAAAAGAACGCTTCAAAACGCAGAGGCTGATTTTCAGAACAACATTTTTCTGGCAAGACAATGATGAAATGAATGGTTTTAAAGAAAGCCATCATGACCGGATAGAAGCAGGCACAGCAGCTAATGATCATGGTATCCGTGCAGACAGCAAGCCTTGTACACAAGCTGCTTCACATGTACGTAACATGGAAAGCCAGCAGCAGCATCACAGAGAAGTCACTGACGCTGCTTTCTGTCATGTAAAAAAGGAGGGGGGGGGGACGGGTGGCTGTAAGGGTAGAGACCAAGGTGCTGCAGATAACATTGAAAAGAACAAAACCAGGTTATGAAAAGAGAAGGTGATACTGAATGTCATGATCGCCGGCAATATTACAATTCTTTTAAAAAAGACTGAAATGAAGTTAGTAAAATAAGAGGATTATGAAGCATATTATACTGTTTTGCCACAACATGTTGTATCCATTACCTTAAGGAAAGAAAAAAAATAGGATTCAAGCAAATATATTGAGTTGAGGGTAGAGCATATAAAGACAAGGTAACAGTGGTTCAACAGTACAAGTGCTTAGAATACAGCAGCATTTCCTTAAAACACATTCTACAGTCACTGAGAAGGGCACTTCTCAGAGTACAAACAAAGTGTGAAACAAGCCAAACAACCCTTATAAAAAAAAGTATGCATTTTCAACTGTTTTGCTTAAGATATGGCCTTTTATAGAAAAACATCTAAAACAGAAAAAAGCCAAAACATTTGGAATTTATATACTGCCGGACTAACTCATCTTTAGATAAGACACATCTTTTTAGTCCCAAATGCAAGGCTAACAAATATCCTCTCCTTTCTAAAGGCAGTTTTGATGCAGGAACCTAACTGAAAAAGGAAAATTTTATTCTCTGAATTAAGTGGGGGAAAAGGTAGGAAAATCTAGAAGAAGAAGTGCAGAGAAATCCAGAGTCCATTCAGCGATGAAGACTTTGAGAGTGAAAGAGAAGAAAAAGCAACCAAGTTTAAATTTTATAAAATGAAGAATGTCAGCAAGTATTTCAATGACTAAGTACTTCCCTTTCCATGAGCATAACAGGGAAATATCAGTAGGGTAATGTAGCTGGGCAGGTAGAGCAGAAGCCATCTGACACAGTCTGCTCCCATCTGACATGAGCAAGACCTTGTGTTTCCATTCCTCATCTCACCCACTTTCCCCAGTGGTACTGTGCATCAATCCCTCTTCCTCCTCTACCTAATAACCAAGTAACTTGAGAATTACAGAAAGTTTTGACAACTCCGTACTTTTGGAGTATGACTACTTAAGAAAATATTTTAAAATTAAAACATGGTCCGTGGGTGGTGGAAAAGCCATCGCTGACACATTGTGTTCTACTGATCACTACCTTGTTCCTTAAAGATGCACTGACAGTAACTATACTCTGTTCTTGCTAAAATGAGACTGTGTAGAAGAATTACGAAAGGCTAAATGTCAAGCTAACACCCTTGTTTGTTGGTCTCAAGTTATGGAAAGGGCAATGAAAATAGTGTTTCCTAATCCACATACACTAACCTTACAGCTCCTTCCACAATTAGCAGAAATTTCTGTGGTCTACTTAGTCTACTTATTTTAATAGCTACATTATCTAATATGGAATATATATAGTAAAAACATTTTATTACCTACTGTATATTGTTAAGTTACCTGTTCTGGAATTCAAATATCAAAGCACTTTTAGGAAGTAGAAGTTAAAAATCTCAACTTCATAATTACCTTTTGAGATGACTAATAAATTCCAGTAGTATCCCTTCAATAATATCAAAATTTATGTGGCAAATCCAGAAGAATAGGGAAAATGATTAAAAAAGCTAAACTGATCTGCAAGATTCCTTTTGCATTTTACCTATACTTCTACAGTCTTTTGTATTGGGCACACATGATTTAAATACACACAGATTTAAAGTTGATTCTGTCAGATGTTTACATTTTTCTTTTTATTTACCATCTAACTAGAATTGGAAAAAATAGAGTTTTTAAAAGCCAAATCCTGACCTTTAAGTTATATCTGCAGAAGGCTAAAGTAAAACTAAAGTAAATCCTTTAAAGGAAAGCTGAAGCAAATCCTTACTCATTTGCTACCAGAGGCTCTCTAAGAAAGAGAAGCAAATCAGTTATATTGGCATTTATTAGTCAGAATAAAAAACTTTTACTACTTTGTCATATTACTGAAGTTGGAAGAAAACAAAGGCTTTTGGCCCTGGTAGTAAGTGGGACTCGTTACAAAAAGGAACGAGACCATCTATATATGGTCACGTTCTGATGGTAACTGCACCACGTTAACTGCAAAGTGACTTCTAGCTCCTCCCAGAATGAAGACAAACCATCTCAGGAGCCCTGAAGCTGCTATCTGTAGCATCAATATCAACTTGGCCAAGTCAGTTAATTCAGCAGTTAGTGTGTCAGTGTACAAAGTCTTGAGTACCAGCTGCTCCCTAGGCAATGCCAGCTTCAAGGATCACAAACACCGCAGCACAGAAGGCACGGACATTTGTGCAGAACTTTGTTCAAAAAGCGTGTTAGCAACTTTTGAGAATTACCACGGTTATACCTAGTTCATTGAGGAGGATTTTAAGAGTTGAATTCTTCCTGCTACCACAGTTTTAATAGCTGGTCTAATCCGTGCCATTACTAGTTCAGAAAGAGCATGGAGAGGGGAGCCTCATGGACTTTACAGTGCCTTTAACAAAGCTTCTGCAATGTGACTTCTGCAGGCATTCCCCTTCTGGCTGCTACACAAAAGTGGCCAAAGAATACAGATTATTAAAGCAACTGTCAAGTACATTTTTAAATTCACTCTTACTACTCCATCACTACACTATATACCCTGTCCATACAATGATTAATTCTGTTTTGAAGTCCATCATTAAAAGCTGTCTAGGATTCCACAGGACCACTGTAAGAGTGTTTCCAGGCACATGACAAGCTTTTTTCCTCCTCCAGTTTAAGTTGGGCAAACATCTTGAACATTTTGAGGACCTGGACTGTTTGCATCTTTGGAATAAGCACATTATTTCAAGCATATGTTATTCAATACTCAAGCACAAAACACAACCGCCACAGTTTGTACTAGTAAATTTATAAACTCAAAGGAAATCAATGCCCTTCTCTCCACAGATACAGAGCACTCCATGTCTTTCAGACAAACTGTCTGAAGACTTGGACACCTCGCTTTGATTCCTATGCAAAGCACCAAATTCTTCATAAACAAAAATATTAGAAAAATCAAGTTTACAGTTTACTCTACAGCTTGGTAGCAAATAGCCAGCTGAAGAACTATGACATATACAAAATCAAAATATTAGCCAAGGCCCCAAATAGAAAATTAGACAACTGACTGGTGCAAATTAAAACACTGATCCTGACAAAAAGATACTTTTGGTCCAAGATACATACATAACTTTCTCACCTTGCTAGACCATTTGCGAGCTTCATCGTGCAACTGCCTGGCAGCCATCATCATGGGCTGGTTAATAGCCTCTCCTGCCTTCTGCTCAGGGAACTCTTCATCCTTCTCCTCAGGTGGCGGGGGTCTGGGCGGGGGAACTTCCCCTTCTGGCAGTGGTGGTTTTGGAGGAGCAAGCTCATCAGTCAGCTAAGGAAGAGGAGGGAAAAAAAGCTATTAAATGGAATTAAGTAGTACACAGATCGAGTCAGGGATGGTATCGTGGCTCATGCCTTCTGGATTTTCCAAGGACTCTGTTACAAGAGAACCAGTCTTATCTTGAAAGTTGGGCTTCCCCCTTCCCCCCTATTTTTCCCCACATTCCTTCTCTTTCTTCTCCTTTCAGGCTGCTTACATGTATGACTGCCAGGTAACACATGTTATTTCTAAGAAATAAAAATATATTCCAGTAATTTTAGTGCTCCATCTACAGTTTACCAGTGGTAACCAACTATTCTGTTGCAAAGTATGCTGTACTTACATGAAGCTGCTCAAGGTCTGGAGGAGGAGGAGGAAAATCTGGTTCCTGAGGCTGGAAGGCTTCTCTGACTTTGGCTACAGCTCCCAAGATTCTGTATCCAGAATCCAAGAAACTCTTCTGCAAACCTGGAAAAAAAAATCTTACTTTAATTTTGATAAAGTCTAGCATTTCTTATTATCTAGAACACTAACAGGACACCCAAAATATTCACACAACAAAAAATTGTGCAGATTGCACATATACCTCTGTGAAACTATGCTTAAAAACTTTTACATTGAATTTCTATGTTTGAAATGTTAGTTGTCAGACTGAGAAATGGTCACTATGAATAACATAGTTCCCATAACAGTATTTATTCTAAAATAAATTCTACAATACTTGATTGTACAACACAGCTGGTTTTCCAAAATATGTATTTGTCACTAGTTAAGATCATGAAATCACATGAGACTAAAATACGGAATCCTTTTCACCTCTCTGACTGTGTTCAACAAGAGCAAGATCCAGCAGTCAGTAGTATGACCTCAATTTCCCCACTATGGGATTTAAGCTTAAGCCAAGTTTGCATACACGTTAACAGGACAAAATTCCTAGCATTTTCATCCACCAAGAAGTGCATTCAAAACCAGCTCATTAAATCCTTACCGGGATCAGAAATGTTTCCTGCCACAGCTTTTGCATCCATTACCATTGGAGATATAGTTTTGCTTAGCTCATCAGAGGCTGCTTTAACAGCCTCTCGGAATTTAGGGTCCTCAGAATTTTCCACTTCTCGTTTTGCAACCAGGAGGATGCGGTTTGCTCGCCTAGCAATGCTGGTGGCACCAGCGACCAGCATCTGAGGTTGAATATTGGCCATTGCAACTTTACATTTATCGAGATCTTTTTTAATAGCCTCTTCTGATGCATCCAACAGAGACTTGGTATCAATGGCTTCATCCACCAATCCTAGGATAAAATTTTAACACATTAATAATCTAGTTTTATTTGTGGAAACGGATATGTATTTCAGAGACTAGTTACCATGAGAAAAATAAGTATTGCCAAACAGCGGTCACAGGGACTAGACTAACTGTATTACTGCAGTTTTGTTTCTGATTACGTGGCCCATCTAGCACATTGACTGTGGTCAGAATAGCTGATGGAGGTTTCCTCCCACTAATGACATTGTGGGCTCTTACTCTTCAACCCTGGAATGTAGCTGGATCCCAAACTTGGCATGCAAAGTGTATGCAGCCGAACTTCCTCCTCCCATCAAGTTTCCTTATGCATATTCAGGACTTTTTTGTATACCTCTCCCTTTCATACAAAAGGAAAAGCCCCTCCAGCCGTGCTTTTTTCTCCTCATGGTGATGTATAGTGACAAGGCATGTTTAAAATACCCACAAAACAGTTAAGGGATTGAAGAAGGTAGTAAACAGTCAAGCAAAAGTATTCAGGGAGTAGCCTAGTTCAGAGGGATCTGCACTTCAGAGGAGCTGAAGCATTTAATTGTCTCAGAAGATTCAGTAGGAGATCAGTAGCTTTGTCTCATTCATTGCTTTCATCAAGCCGTTCTATTATTTTGAACACATTTTCTTCCCCCCATTTAATTATCTGACCTCATTCAGCACACCAAGGTCATGCTGAAAGCAAAAGAACAAAAAATACTCTAGTTGCTAGAGTGATAGACTGTTACAAATCAGCAAGCACAATAAACAAGGAAAGATTCTGTTTTTCTCAGAGCTAAAGCCTAGTTAAGTCCCCTCAAATGCTAAAAATTAACACCTATGAAACAAGGTGATTATGCTGTACAATATACACATTTCTGGGGCCACAGTGCACATGCTCTTATTTTTTCTGAAATTATTTATATTCAATTAATCATTACTTTTATGCATGGTTCATCAATCCAAAGAGATTGGAACCACAGCCGCTAGACAGGCTATCTTCACAGAAGACAAAGTCTTCAACAGAAATTACCATTTTACCTGTCATTTTTTCTACATTATCTATCCACTGGTTTTTCATGGTCTCAAAATGCTCATAAGCAGCTTGATTTCCAGGATTTCTCAGGAGAATACGGGCAGCTGATACTACCTGCCAAAGGAAAACATTTTCAATTATGAAAATACCAGCACTTAAGAATATCATATGTATTCTTGAAAAGGCATTAGTCTTTCAGGACTGGATGAGTAGCTCCACACTTGTAACATTCTAATTCATCAACATTCAACTGCATTAAAATTTACAGTACTTCCTTCCAGAATTCATTTCCAAAAGCAATGTTTGCTAGAGCTTCCATCACATGCTTATCATACATCAAAAACCATTTTTTAAATAAAATATTTAAAATCACTAAAAAGAAACACAACACCAAGGATAGTCTCATTACTGAAGAAATGAGAAAAAGCTTAATTGGGAAAAATAATAAAATGTATTTTCTACTTGAATAGTTTTATTAACCTTCAAAGTAATTTTACTGTTAGGATAAATTCACTATGGATTCTGTCCAGAAATTTAAGAGCAAGACATGTCATTTCATCAGCTTATTTCACTTTATAGCATAAAACAAGACAGTTGCCATTGGTCTATCAAGGAATATCAGAAGCACTCAGAAGAAAATACTGAGGTCCTTTTCTGGCCATTTTGAGACTGAGAAAGCCAACCTGTGGGGTAAGTTCTCTTGCTGACTTCACAGTTGCCTGAATGCCTTCCACAGTACTTTTATTAGCTGTCCCAACCGCAGCTGCTTTTTCTGCTGTAGCTCCCAGTCTGGCAGCATGGTTTTCAAAATTTGCTGCTCTTTCATCAAACACCTGGTTGTAAGCAGAGAAAACAGGTTAGACTCAAGCACAACTTTTCAAACAGAACAGGCAATTTCTTTTTAGGTGGGACACATTCATAACATCTAAACTTAATACATTTCTCACCGCATATGCAAGAGGACACAAGTTTTGAAGAACTTTTTTTTTTTTAATCTTCATGTCATCAGACTTTCAATTGCTACCCTATCGCATCAAGGGATATTACCACACTTCTACATAAATGAGATATTAAATATATTAATTCCTGACCACTGCTGTAAAAAATACAGAGTTAATACAAATAAAATTCATGGTTCAGCATGTAGAGATTAACCTGCAAATCTATAAAACATAATGTTTACATTCAGAAGGCAAATACTGAGTTTTATCCTAGAAATTGAAGCTTTATATTGGAAAAAAAATTGCTCCCTTCACACTCAAGGCACAGAATACTTTGGCAAAAGCTATCCTACTGTTAAAGCTTAATTTCTTAATGCCTTGGGAATCATACTGATTATGTTCAAACCAATTAGCCAAACAGAGCTGCCCACCACTGGGTTTCAGATACTTCCCGTGAAGCCAGTAGCCTTAAAACACAGGAAGAAAATTACACAGTAAAAGAATGGATCAAGTAGATTGATGAACCTTGGCATGAATCTGACTATTTTAATCAGTTTATATGTTGAGATACACAATCTACCATGATAATCAGCAATTCCTGCACAGCACTTTTAAGCATGTTATAGGCAACATGACAAACATCATGGGAAAAAACATGGGGAAAGAAGTGCTTACCTCATCCCTATTGGGAGCATCAGAAGGAGCAGTGGCTGCTACTGCTAACAATTTAATGGGAGTTGTAGTGTCACTGAAAACATCAGATACCTCCTGGGTCATTGCTTCTTGCATCCGTGCTTTAAGATCCTTTTAAAAAATGAAAAAAAGGAAGGTATTACTACAAAACACAGTAACACTAAGAGTTTGTATTCAAATATCAATATATTTTCTTGCAAAAAGAAAGTCTGCTTTAAGTATCTCTGGAAAATAGAGCCTCTCCACAGCAACCAAAAAAGCCTTTTGCACATTTTGTTTTAACCTATACAGCTTTTCTGCTACAGTTCTTTCTTCTTACTGATGCCTCACACATACAGGCATTTAATTGGAGTGGTACAACAGTTCAGTGCTTCAGGAGTTTCACTGCAACAGAACACATGTACCTGCAAGGCTCGTTACCTTCAGGGAGTCCTGAAGCTGAGCAGCGACTGCCCTGGCCTGAGGGGACTCTCCCTCCCCTCTGGCCGCAAGGTCGGCCAGCTGAGCAGCCAGCTGGTCCACGCGGTCACACTTGGCAAGCAGGTCTTGACGATAAGGTCCCATCATGACATTGGCTAAACGACGCCCTTCTGCCACCAGTCCCCGAATTGCTGCCTGGCCTGCAGTGGAAGAAGCCATACTGCAATTATACACAGGAGATGCAAAAGCCCCGAGCATAACTGATGTACCAGGAGCTAAGTAACATTTCAGAGTTCCTCCGTTTTTAGGCACATCTTTTCTAGTTGGAAAGTTTCGGCATAATTACATGACCACTGAGAGCATGCTTGAATTCCCAGATTATTTTAATCAGGTAGCATTTTCCCCCACCCAAAAAAAAACCTCATAAGCTGAAGCCATTTTTAAACTATGGTTATAATTGCTTTTCTCTTCTCTGACAAATTAAATGTATCTTTTTGCTCCATTTAATACAAATTCAAGTCTGAGACACTGTATTTGTAAGATGAAACAAGTAAAGAGTTAAGAGTTTGCCCATTCTTTGGGAAAATTCTTCTTTCCAGAAGACCAAGTGAATTACAGGCCATCTTGATTCAATAGCACTGCAGCTAGAACACGGCTATAGAGCACCAGCTATGAATACAGTATTAGCAAGGAGATCCTATGTATGGCAAGCCTCTGAGGAACAGCAGTTGAAGTCAACAACTACTAACAGGTTTAACTGTAAGATTGGGTTAGTAAGTAAGAGCGGAAAAGCTCCAGAAGAGTACGGAGAAACAATTACCTACTCCCCGATCGTCAACTGTAGGATTGTCTATCCACCTTTGAGCTTGTTCAATCTTTCCTTCCAAATGGACAGCTGCCTTAACTGGCCTGGTATTTGCAACTGCCTTGTTTGTTTTGGACTGTAAATTCTGAAGCGATGTCGCTATTTGCTTCGCTAATGCACGGGCCTCTGGAGAGTCACCTTTTCCACTGAGGATAAAGGAAGAGAAAGAAAAAAGTCAATGTCATAAAAATTACTATAGTCAAAAATTCATTTATGGGGCAGGGAGGAACACAAGCAAAGGAATTTTTAGACCTTTTAATAAAGGTCAAATTGAGACCTGACAGATCTGCATTATTTGTTATGAGATTCATCCATAAATCCCACCTCACATTTTTCTACTGGGGCTCCTATGGCACTTAAATTCAACTCAACACTGATGTGATGCGTTAATGTCACTGATAGCACTAACCTATGACTTGTTTCTCCCATCCATGGTCATCTTATGAATTACTGCAGAAAAGCCAAACAGATTACAACACAAAAATAAGCAACAACCAAGGCTATTCAAAAGCTAGAAGAGAGGTAGTATATTTAGAGCTTCGGCAGCTAAATATTAATAAAAACTTTAATTCATTACTAATAAAAAGTATTTCTTATTGTAACTGACTAGAGATTAAAGATGAGTTTATACAATACTGTGGCAGTCTGTTCCTAAGCAGCCCTCTTACAAAACTGACATAGAAACACCATTTGCAAACAAGCACTGAACCTAAATTACAAGTTTTTCTGCAAGTCTTAAAACCTATGGTTTTATATAGGTTATGCTTACATCTTAGAACACTAACAAAAGACTGAAGTGCTAGATATCCCACCCTCTCTTGTAGTAATTACTTAGCAAAGAATCACTAATGCCATTTGTTTGTATAAAAAAAGCAATTTCACATCATCTGGTTCCTCTGAAGTGCTTAGTTAGTGAAAGGAGGAGGCTTGGGCTTCAGTTTAGCATTCAAACATTTCATAAGCAGTAGGAAAAAAATTTAGATGTGCACCTCTAACTACTCACATTTTCTATAGGGAAGCGACAGCTTGTCAACAGAAATTATTAAGTAGATTAAAATACTAAAGCAGACCATAAGCTTTTAAAATGTTAAAATTTAAGAAGGCTATAAAAATGCTAAAAAGGGTTGTTAAAATGTTTCATTTTGTGTTCTGGGAACTGAACAATTCTTAGCATTTTAGCTGGACAGAAACTAAAAGTTTCAGATATTTATTATCAGTTTATTGAAAAAACATTCCCCAATTAATCATCAGTATCTTGATTAATAAATTCTGCGCTTAGTACAACCAAGAAAATGCAAATGAAGTAAATTAATGGTGATAAATACATACTGCCTTCGCAGATCTGATAGCTTAGCAGTCAAAGCAGAGATTTCTCCCAAGGATCGAAGGATGTCGTCTCTTTCCTTGGGCTCTTCACATAATTCTGCTACTTTCCTTGCTTCAGCCATAATTCCCCGAATATGTTCCTCTCCTTCGCTGCCCCCATTAGGATCCGCCAGCCAATTCTTAATAGAAAAGTTGCATAAGTGTGAAGATGAACAGCAACACTATTTCTACAGACTCAAAACAGCTTTCAAAAATTTAACAGAAAACACTTTTGAAACAAAAAATTCTGTTATATACCCTGAAGCTCTATCTGCCAGATGTTTTACTTCAAAACAATAAGAGGAAATTAAATGAGCCTACTCCTCTGCATTTGCCAATGATCTTTTCAAAAGCAACATTTAACCAGATGTCTCAGAGACCTGCAGTTTAGCTTTTAGAAGAAAAATGAAGACAGATGCTCTTGTGGACTATGTAACTTTCTTTATGGAGCTCTTTCTGAAAAATTTCATTACTCAATTCATAACCTGAATATATGGATATATATCTCTCTATGTATAGATATCTGGACAAGATGTCTATATTATACATATACACACAAAAAATTCCTTAGCTGATAATTATCAACGTCATGATTGGGTAATAGACTGAAAACTGAAGGAGATTAAAATTACAAAACCACATTTTTGCTCTTTGTCTTCAAAAGCATGAGGATCTAAATCTGTACTAGTACTCCCAAAAGACAGGCTAAGGAAGTTTCCCTGTGCAGTCTGCAACTCCTCTACTCTTTGCTTAAATCAGATCAACTTATGTCTGAATTTACAAAATGCTTCTTCATTTTAAGTGCTTATCCTTGAAACTCTTTAGTAATGATAAACCATTTACAAAGGCAAAATAACAGCAAAAAAAAGCCATAGGCTGTTACAAAATTGATAGACACTGAAATTACAGTGTTACAAAATTAAGATTTGCTTGTGTTAAATCAAGTATACGTTCTTCCTGATGAGTAGCTGCATTGTGTTTGGAAACACCTACACAAGTTTAGCCTAACAGGCCTAGCAGCAGTAGTTTAACCATTTTTTCCATCATTGATTAAATCCGAAGTGGTACCTGAGCAGCATCAATCTTCTTAGCAATTGCCTGCTTAGAGTTTGTCATGGCTTCCAATTTGCGGGCTGCATTCTCCACTTTGGCAGTGAGCAAATCGAGACCTTGCGAGACCTGCTGCGCTTTCTGCATAGCCATTGGGGTAGCACCTTGTCCTCTGCTCAAGACAGAGAAAAAGCAGCACAGACTCAGCTCAGGATTGAACCATAAATTTGTTCAGAGCTTCAGATATTTTACATTCACTCATTTCCTACATTTCTCGAGTTTAAGTCAGAAGAGATGCTTGTTTTTAAATAAAGGTCATTTATTTTTCTAGAAGAAAGAAGTCTTCTACTACTTTTTCTGACAATTTGCAAGGTGCATGTTAATATAGGAAGAAAATTTTATGCCATTGTTGCTTGTCTCCCTGTTCTGGGGAGCTTCTGGGGGCTTCTGGTTTGTTTGTTTTTAAGGGTGGGATGGGGAGAGGACCATCAGGAAACAAAAAGTATATCAATATTAGAGCATTACAGCTTATGGATTAATTACACTGAGACACAGTTGAGAAAAAAATCCTCACACTCAAAGAAAACAAAATTACAGAATAACCATTTTTAAGCAACAAATCAGAAAAGTGATAAAGTACTCAGGTTAAATCAAGCTTGAAAACCAAGAGGAGAAGAAAGGATATCTTCTTGGATATGTTCAAGCATAGTAGAGTTTAGGATTTAATTTCTGCATAATTTGAAGTACAATTGCATTGGACCTTAAGCAAACTTGGAGTTATCTACCTGAGCAATTCTGCTCATCACCGTCCCAACATATCCTGTAACTAAGGACTTATATACTAAAACAAGTTATTCTTATGAGAAGATAACGAAATAATCACATGCCACACCACAGCAATGGAATCAAAACAACAATAACAGTAAAATAATAATAATGAATTATGCCCTGCTGTCCTATGGGATAAGCAACAACCTAACTGCAAGTTCAGAAAAACTGTTCTAATCTCATTGGAAATCAGTCCATTACAGGTAACCGATTTACCTAGCGCGGAGATCAGCCACTTGATCTGTCATTTGGCCCAGTGTCTTGCACGTGCCCAGAATCTCTCTGCGTTCTTTGCCTGCACACAGTTCTCCAGCTTTTCCAGCTTCATCAAGGATCTGCCTTATTGCTTGCTCACCAGCATCCCCTAAGACAGGGAGTCAGTTAGTAAAATGTCAAAGACATCAGGCTCATCCTGGCCTGCCACACTGATGATATTAGGTTCACATTTGGGAGTACACTGATTCAAAATGACAAGACATGGATGAAGTGGAATAAATCTTACAATGGGACATTACTTCTGAAACAGTACAGCACAGATACAGTACTTGTGCATCATATGCCGTGTGCTTCAAATCACTTACTCATTCTGCAGTACATTAAATCTTGTATAAGACTCAGTTACAGAATCTCTAATGCACTCCATGTGAGAAGGGAAGGAGCAATGTGGAAAGGTTCAGGTAGCCTTAACTTCAGCCACTTCCAAGTGACTCACATTTGGCAAAAGCAGATCAAAATTATTTCTCATTGTAACCATCTCCCACCACATCCCCCAGCAATACAGGTACTGGCATCTTCCCCATCCATAAAGCACCAGTTCCACCATGAAATGAGAATAATGAAAGCAGCTCAAAAAGTAAGTGCTGCAATAAGAACCACTCAATGACAAAAATATGAGATTTTTTCCAAGTAATATCCAGAAAGGTCTGATTTGCAGCAATTGCTACATGTTTTCTAAATCCTTAATTACTGATTTTTAATTTGTTTTGTTTCATTAATTCTCAATGTCAATGATAGAAGGCTTTGCAAGGACCTGAACTTTCTGGAGTTGAGTGCAACAAGGGGGACAAGGTCAAAAGAAATATAAGCAGCAGCTTAATAATAACAGATAATTCACTTCCAATATTTACAACTGTATATTTAGCTTCCATTTCAGGGGAAACCTTTAAAATAAGGTCTTTCAACGTATAAACAGAATAGGCCTGCAGCTGGTTTTAGGAGCTATAAAGATGCATAGAAAGGCAAAATCTTTATATTAAGATGCCAAATCCACAGTTACAGTATTTTACAGCATCTTTTCCATGTTATTTTTTATTTTTTTTACTAGTAGAATGCAAAGGAAGAGAATGATATATACCATACAGAACACTTATTTGGATAACTTAGAACAACCAAAACTTCCTACATGATCAGGCACATAGTTTAATCACAGCATCTTCAATATTTCAAGAAAGGAATTTCTACATGCTCTTTCAGAATCATCTACCTTGCATAGTCATGAAAGGCAATTCTGTCTTACACAGCACAATTATTTAGACTTTTATAATCAAAATGTTTTTCTTTATTATTATTAAGTATTACCTGGAGGTGCATTTGGATCTCTCAGCCACCCTTTTGCCTGGTTCATCTTAGAATCTATTAAGGCCAAAGCTCTTTTCATGGCTTCAGTGTCCTTTGCAAAAGAAAACACTGTAATGATTCTCCAAAAAAATCACAGCACAGATAGTTAACACACCAAAGCAGACAGAACAGTTCTAAAGCACCACCTCCTTACAGAAGCGCACCCATATAAGCAGCTCCAGACCAGTTTTCAAACCAGCAGGTCATAGTCACTCCTTTTTGAGGACAGATGCTTTCATCACTCAAAATGCAGAAAATGTGCATGCAAATTTTTAGTGATTTTTCTAGTCCTTTATATACCGGTGTTTTAATTTCTGAAATCAAAGCTCTAGTAAGCACACATCTTGCAGTTAGTTTTTTTTTTCCCCCCTAATACAGAACAGGGCATGTAAAAAATATACCAATGAGACTATCATTCACAAGACTTGAGAGTCAACTTTTTAACAATGGAAATTGGCCTGTGTAAGAGCCATGTATAAGAAATTTCGTGTAAGAGAAAGTGCATTTGTATATTTGCTTTTTTCTATTAAAAAAAAATCTGCTATCTGAAGTCAAACAGGTGCTGTTCATCATTTATAAAGGAAGAAGCTGAAGCAAAGCCGAGTGTCATTTAATTCCTGCAATTCCCATATAGAGTCTCTAGAAATTTTAAACCACATGAACATATGTTTGTATTAAACTTAGACTCTTGCTGCCATGAGTGTCAGAAATGCTGATTTGCTACCCTGCTATATCTAGCACATCTTTGCCAGGAGACCGGGCTGTCCAGTTCTCATCTCCCTGCACACACTCTTAACTGTCCATGTCAGCTCTCCGCTAGAGGCCAGAAGTTTTCCATCTTAAACAAATGTAAAGATGGTCAGAGCAGTAAGTACCTTAAGTAAAGAGTTGGGCCAAGGCCAAAGTAGCTCTTTCATACACAGCTGAAGGGAAGCCCAAACCTTGCCCTAGTAACCTAGTCAGACTGTCCATGTGCAGTTGTTAGAGAGAGGAGCCTGTTCTGAGCACCAAGAACCAGTAACACATAGCGGGGGAGATGCCCTGATGTGAATGGAGACACCTGCCCCATAAATAATTTCAAACAAAACTAATTGAATTTTAAAAAGGTGACAGATGTTGCTGAGTATATTGATGAGATGCCTGGTATGGGAGGGCAAGGCTGGAAAAGGAGAGGGGAGGAGAAATGGCAAAGTCCTTTCCCTTCTTGCCCAAGGAGGATTTTGTGTAGGTCCTAGCTGCAGACAGAGCTGCAGCTTCAGCAAAATGAGACAGAAGCTTCTCAATCTAAGGCTCATATAAGGGGCAAAATCAAAGCTATCTTTTACTCCTGGGATTTCATGACTGCCAACACTACCCAAGCCATAGAGGTTCCATCTCTTCCATCCTGTGAAGGTTGTGCAGCTGCACTGAGCTCTGCAGTACAAACCTTGCTGTCCCACATGGCTCCTGGCGGATGCTCCGGTTGTTTGCCAAGCACCATCCCCCTCACTTCAAAAAATCTGGTAAAATCCTAGTGCAGCAGTCAAAGTGTTTCTGAACATCTCTTAAAGCACAGATTTCCCAGCTTAACAGTCTCAGCTGCCAAGGCCAGGAGTCGCTTCCAACTTTAGCCTGGTAAGGAGCTGTCATTTCAGTGCAACAGGACAAATTTTTAAATAGACCAAGCAAAGACATCCTTAACCAGGCTTCCTGGAACTGCACTTATTTCACTTCTGCTTCCAACTCAGTTTTGTATCAGTTGTTGTTTTTTCAGCAAGAAACAAACACGTACCCATCCTGAAATGTCTGGACTTGTCCACTGATCCAGGCTATTAAGCGGAAGTTGCAATTAGAAGCTTTCAATTAAAAAAATAAAATAAAAAATAAAAATAAAAAACCCACACTTGGTCATGGTCTTGTTACTTGAAACCAAGTCTTGATATTAGTGATTTCTATAGCTCTTCAAGTGTGCTGTCTTTTTCTAAACAGCTGTATATTTTAAAGACTTGGCCATCTGGGATTTGCCAGAACCACCATTATGAGTAAGGAAAAAAAAAGAAATTCCACAGCTATCCCACAAGCATAGTTTTCTCTGCAAAATCTTTTTCCCCCGATCTAGTTGTAAAAGGAGCAAAATCAGCACTACTGCCTTTTGAAAAGAGAAACTAAGACAGTTAAATACCTAGGGCAACACTCCCTGAAGGGAAAAGAGTAAACAGCCTTTTTGCAAGCCAGTTCCTAGGAGAAATGAGCACTTTTTCAAGATATTTTATGCACCACTTTTCCCCCTCTGAACAACTTAGAGATTATTCATACAGCAGGTGGCATTGGCAGTGCCTTGAAAAGGAAATGGAGAAATCCAGCGCAATCCCTTGTTAAATATAAAATACAATCACTGACTCAATTAAGTGGTCTTGTCTAGCAATGTCTGCATTTCATTACCAAAGAAGGGAATGTTGAAGGAAATAGGCAACGGCAGCCTCTGGCAGAATATATAGCTTAGTCACCAGCCAGGTCCAAGCCTGCAAGATACTAGATACTGCTCAGACTCCTGCAGCTTTTAACCCTCTCCTTCACCATGGAAATAGAAGATGTGTGAATTCAATATTACTTTATATTTTTAAGAAGTGGAAAACGGTTAACAAAATACAAAAGAGAAAGTTCAACTTCTCTGTAAAATGAAATATGAGATAAAACTAGAAAGACAAGAAACAACTACAGTTTTTTTTTTCTGTTTATAAGATGTTAGCAGAGATCAGTATTTCTTCAGTATTTCAACTATAAATCAGCACTTTTTTTTTTTTTTTTAAAGAGTCCATTCTTTGGTGCAAATAGACATTATTGCAATCCGTAACAATACTGCACACTGCAGGTTCTAAAGACAGTCTGATAGAATAGCTTTGTCAGGAAAAAGCCTACAGCTATTCCTCCTCCACTACATCTACATAGATTTTGCGATATTTGTATGTGCACACAATTAAAGAAAGAATAGCACAATAGCACATTTAAAATAAGTTCCAGCATCAAGAGTAGCATGTATTATACAGGCAAAATTCAAGTCAGTCTGTCCCCAAACAGACCTTTCTTTGCTCAGGAAAGCATGAAAAAAATCTTTCCTTTGATGATCAGGCATAACTTGCATACAACAGGAATGTCATATTAAAATTAATAACTCCTTCTCTCCCATAGAGAGATAAACAAATCAACAGAGAGACATATAAAGGAAAAAGGTCCAAAATACATAGCCATCAGAAAATTGGCTCCAACTTCTCTCCACTACTGATTTTTGCACTCAAAAATCTTTACAGCACAAACATTTTAATTTGTGGTTAATGTACAGCTCCAGGTCACAGTACCCTAACTCTGCAAAGTCAAGCTGCAATTGAGAATTAATAATTCTCTTAATTCTGAAAACTTTGATACACTTGTCCACACAACATACTTATACATTAAGCATAATGGCCAAGATTTTCCATTTACAGATACTATTAATATGCCAATAACTTTATCAAGGAAATCCATAGTAGTCGCCTTTGTTAGAAATACAAGAAAGAATTTTCTAAGCCTAGCTTAACAACTTTGTGCAATGCAATCATTTCTCACCATGAAGACTTCCAGATTTATTGTGGATCAATTGTATTGGAATTTAGCAAGATGCAGGAATGATTAAATCCAATAATAAAAATGATTTTAAAAACATCCTCATGAAATTCATGTTTTAGGCCTAAGCCGGAAGAGCATGAACTATTTGGCTTGATACTCTGCAGAAGAGTGCTGATGAAATGCTACAGAACAGATAAAACTCCTGATTTGATAAACCTTTCTGGGCCTGCAGAAAGCCTGTTCTTGCATGACCAACTCCTTTTATTTGTAGCTACAGAGACTAGCAACATAACCCAACAGCATTCAGGAGGAAGGTGCTCTAAAACCATGGGCTGGCTCTAATCAGTGTCTGAGAGTCTTGTTGTGGTTCGCTTTGCCATCGCCACTCAGTGACAGCCAGTTCCACGTGTGGCTACACAGGGCTATTAAGCTCCTTTCAAAAAAAAGCTCCTTCCATGTGCATATACATAAGTATGGTGTTACAGCTGGCACACAGAAGAGTCACACAGCACACGGCCTGCACACAGCACAAAATCCCACAGGCATGCTTGGTTTGTTTTAGTACAAAGTAGAGGTGTAGGGTGTGGAAGAAAGCTTACCTTCTAAAGGTGAGAAAAGAGTAAGAAACAGGAGAACAAAAACAAAGATGCATAAAGTAGTCATAATAAGGAAGTGATAGTGTCAAAATAACTCAAAAGGCAAACTAAAGGTCAAGTGCCAAACAATATAGGCCAGAGTGATTTTAATCGACCACATCAGTGTTAGGTTTTCTGTAAGAGATTTGGGTTGTTAATAAGTCCACCATAAGGTCTCAATACTTTCTCTGAATATTTTTAGTTATTTATTTGCAGTACTAACCCTTAAAAAAAAAAGAAAATCCCTTTAGCAACGTACGTCAAGGTATTGAATAAATTGTCAAGGAATGTCATCTATAAAACATTTGCTCATAAGCCCACAACAGCACTTTGCTCATTTGGCCCATCATAGGCAGCCTTATGGTGTGTAACACTGATCTGATACACATTTTCCCTATATTCAGCAGACATCCTTTAAGAGCATCACATGAGCCTTTCAGGTAAGTAGTAACAGCCACAACTTCACATGGGGTCACAAGGAACCAACACTGTCCACATTTCAGCACCGCAGGCTTCATTCAGTTCACTCTTACCCTAAAACGCTGTTCAGTCCTGGGCACCTATTTATTTTTTTTAGATGAGTGACATGCCAACACTTGAAACTTACTTCCATACCCAAATCAAAAACAGGGGAAAAATAAGCATCCCTTACATTCCTAAAACTCACTAACTTTAGGCCTTCTGCATGAGGAATGACTGCAGTCTAACTTTTCTAACTTCTAGGGGGGAAATCTAAGGTAGTCTCGCTTATGGGTACCTATTTACTTGACTAGTTTAAGGGACAGAATATACTTAATGTTCTTCTGTGAGTTATCAGATCACAAGGTGACAAGAAACACCTTCTTTGAGACATACATTCATAGTCTTACATGATTTCCTAATCAAGCCAAAACCAAAATGTGAAGAATTCTAAGTGTTGTGGGTGACCATTCAGTTCCAAAAATCCATTAAAACACCTTCAAAGCCACATTGCTTTAACTTAGCCATGCAAAAGAGAAAGGCAGATGTTGAAAAATAAGCTGAAACAATTGTGTCTGAACATTTACTTGTTCAAGGAATAAAAATTCTCTGAACAAATCAGATGATGCTCTCTAACCTTAAAGAGGTTACACACTGTGCTGCATTATACATAGTGCTGCAAAACTGATAAATACAAATATATCTCAACATTCTCAAAAACACCAGTTTATAAGGATTTCACAGAGTATACAGAAGGCAGATGTGAAACATACCTTGCTGGCCCAGGCATCTTCATCCCAGGAAGTGAGTTGTAAGACACGGATTATTTCATTTATCTCAGCACTCATTTTCTCCACTGTGAAATTGCGATTTTTCAAGGCCTCTTCTATTCCATGGCTTTTAGAATTTTTGGTGGTTACAAATATCTTCATAGCTGTGAACATGGTACCATAGATTAGAACAAACTTCCTGCAAGATACAATCAATATTCAAAGGCACCCCCTACTACATAAATACATGGGCAATAAATTCCATTTTGCATTGGTAATTTTATCAAAAAGTGATTTTAGTTAGTCATCTGTATTCTACCACTCTCCTGCCTTTTTCCCTCATCATTACACCTACTGTATCTATATCAGTATTTTTACCAGTATCACAGATATGGAAATCAAGTCTGCTACTGGTAGTTGATTTCTTGTCCCAATCACATTCATACTTAGCAGTTAACAACATGGTTAAACATTGCAGCACAGGTTTCTGCACATGCTGAGGGATTTTATGCCTGATTACTAGTACGTTCTGCACATTAGCTCCTCACTACTGCTGCTAGTGGTGGTTGTTCAGTGCAGTGGAATTGACCAACTACTATCAGAACTTCATCTTTTATTTCATATAATTTATTTTAATTTGTTAGTTACACTTAATGTATTTTAATTTATTTATTTGTTTTTAAACTAGGTTTACAACATTGGTGATCAATCACTTTTATATCATCTGTCATGTGAGTTACTGTTATTCCTAGTCCTCCATTATTAGCACTGAGAATCTGATTACAACTGTATCTCCCTTTAGCTGATGTACAGTTCACAGCTATCGAATGTCCCCCATTCACAGCATTAACCAGCAGCCTTTAGAATGGCAAATGAGCAGCAGCTGAAGACAGCTAACAGATGCCCAGAACACCCCCGAGTGTAGACAGAAGTGAAGCTTAAACTCACCAGCAACATACCCATTCCCCTGAGTGTCCTTACAGGAGAGACAGAGGACATGAGGCTTTTAAAAGATGTGTTTTGCAACAGCAGCAGAGTCACAATATAAAGGACACTTCATGTTCCTTAAAATCTTGACAACAGAGATGGCATATCCCTCTTCATTTAAAAACTGGGTGAATTCTGACCTTAAGCTTTTCTACCTTCCTAAACCGGAATGATTTGTTCCTCCTCAACATGACACGTATCATAATATGCCAAGTGAAGAGCCAGGGAAATGTAGGCAGATATCCTATTTACAATTAGTAAAAATCAAGGCAGGGCAGAGGGGAGAGGAGGGTCCTCACTTGATTAAGAAACCACTTTGGTTCGAGGAGCTCGCTCCACCCGCACCCCCAAGTATTCCCGTGCTCATCCCACACACGGCTCAGCCTGCCTATACACAGCTCAGCAGAGCATCAGGTGCCACTGGGGCCTCCACAGGAAAGGAAATGGGGCTGCTAGCGGGACCATTGTGTCCCTGCCAAGGAGCGGGCACAGCACGGAGCCGGGAGCTGCGGCGACAGCCCATGCGGCAGGTCTCTAGGATGCTCCCCACGCTCAGCCGCTGAGCTGCTCGATCAGACCACCCTCAACCCTCGCCATTCTTACAAGCCGTACTAATGCAAGCTCTGTTATGAGTAGGTGCTGAAGGACAACTATTTAAATGTTCATTATTGAGAAAGCAAGCCACCATTTAAGAGCAATCAGTAAATCCAATCAATACATTACACTACACATGTAGTTAATGGCATATCATTAGATAACTTGTCGTTCTCATGTCAAGTGTGCAGAATGTACAGCTAGGAGCATTACATTTACACCATGTTTTTCACTAAGTCATGAACTGTATCATAAGGCTATTTGCCATCCCTGCAGAAGTAACGTCAAAGCTGTTACTTCCAATAAACACAAGGGTTTGGAATTTCACTTCAGAACAGACACGGATTCAGAACGCCATGAAAAATTCAAGCAGAAAATACCTGATATAAGTACTGGCAATAGCTCCTTCACAGTATTCATGGAGTTTACCAGCATAACCCTATGTTCCTGGTGCGTTAATTCCTGTTGTCTCTCATCAATCATTTTGGCCATCTTTGTCATTCCTAAGAATTGATGTAATTAAGCAGTCACACATTAAAAAATATAATATTGAGCTTTCTAAACAAGAACAACATTCAAGGACTTACAACAAATACATTTAAGTTTATAACTTTTATGTTAGCACCTGTAATTTAAACTGCATTCCAGATACAAGACAAGGTAGAATAAAAGCTTCAAATTATAGAAAAGAGATTTAAAATTGATTTTAAATCCTAGAGAAAAAATAGGAATACACAAAAGTGTTCTTACAAAGCCTTCAGGACATTAAATAACCTCACAAACAGTAGAAGCTAATTTACAAGGTTTTTGTTTTTCTTCTTTTAAGATTTGATCAAAGCCCTAAGTGTGAGTGGCAGGAAAAAGAAACTTCTTTTTTCCCCCTTTCAAAGTTTTTTTTTCTTGAGGTTTTACTGGATTCAATCAAAAACTGGATCTATTTTTCTTCTTTAAACAAAGTTCTACTAACAGTATTTCTTTGGTCTAAAATAGTGAGTGAAGAATTAAATTTATTCAAGAATATTTGTGTCTTCAAGAACTAAGATTACTGAGGTTTACCACATAACACATGGAAATTTTGGGCACAGCTCAATCAAAATTTAAGCTGATTTAAGTTGTTGCTTCTTAGTTTCCCCCACTTCATCCCTTCTAGAGCGCTCAAAACTGCCAGAAAACAATACACTATTGACAAGTTAACTTTCCACTAGTTTACAAGCTTAAGCCAACCTAGTGATTGCATTAATGTATGAAAAGAGAAGGACTACCACACTGCCAGCATAGACTGGCATGTTGTGCAAAAGCATGCTCACTTTAGAGCAGTCAAATCCCCAAAAGGTACCCATATTCCTCTCTTATTCCAACTTAAAACATGTAACAGTTAATTTTTAAGTACACACACTCATATTCCTTTATCTTCATACAGCACTTAAACTGACAGTAGGATCAAATATCCACTGATCTAAATGAAGGGAAAAAGGATTTAATGGCATAAAATGGTAAAGTTTTGTGGACCAGGGTTCCAAGTGTTAAGTGGCATTTAATTCAGGCAAAGACAATGCTTTTAGAGGATGCCAGAAGCACAGCACTAGCTATGTATCCAGAACGGTATGAGCTTAGAAAAGCTCACCTGCGACACAGGCATAGATCTAAATCTGACTGAGAAGTTAGATACGTGTCACTTATTAGCTCCATCGTAAACGTGGAACAACGAATTATGTCAGAGAGGTGCAATGACAAGTNGCTCACCTGGGACACAGGCATAGATCTAAATCTCATTTCTGACTGAGAAGTTAGATACTTGTCACTTATTAGCTCCATCGTAAACGTGGAACAACGAATTATGTCAGAGAGGTGCAATGACAAGTCCCAATTGCTTTGTTTGAATCAAATAGAGCAATTAGAAGCTCGGGAAAACTTCTATTTTTAAGACAGAGGATTATGACTGAATAGAAACTAAAATTGCATATACAAAGTAAAACAACAAATTTCATGGAAAGAGATGATTGCCTTTTTTGCTTCATTGTTTCCTTTCCAAAATGAAGATGTAGCAAGTAATTTCTCATGAGATATAAAAGAAATTAAAACACTCTACCTTCATATGGAACTTAAACCGCATGCACAGGTTAAACCATATAATCTGCATATGTTAAACGATGTAATTTACAAGTACATCAAGAGAGATAAACATGCTCAGTGACAAAATACAGCTTCTAGTCTCTAAGTCTCCAAATTCCTTTATGAGCAAGTTGTTCTTATGTTATATAAATGTATTCTTATAAACATACATACTATACTTACTTATATATACACACACGTATGTATATATAAGAAGCTGCTGTCAAACAGTTAAATATTAATTGAATTCCTGCTCCTGTTTTAACATACTTAAGCTCAACTGTAGTTTAACTCCAATATTCTCCTGCATTTCCACCACAACATCTAAATTGTATAGAATGTTTTTGTTAAATAATATTTAATCTATTTTAATGCTTGCTGAATCTAAAACACTGGACGCAGAAAATGACTGGGAAATTAATAGCAGCTTTCTTCTATACCAGTCGACTGCTTCACTTATCAATCATTTATTTCCACCAGTGAAAGACAGTGTGATGTAGCATGGTGAAGTAACAACTAATGAAGGATCACCAAATAATGAAGGAAAAGAATTAGGATAACAGATGAGCTTTTGCATTATACTGCATGAGTGCTAGTTCTGCAACTTCAGTAAGATGTTAATGGCTCGCACTACTCCCAAGAAACTGCTGTTAGGCCTAACCATCTCAGTGCAGAAATGCTGTAGTCTTAACAGACTTCAGCCATGAATGCTACATGATATCTCTTTCAAATTGTATTTTCTTCATGCAAGTACATGCTTATTTCCCACACAACGTAGTGCGGAAAAAGTACAGTACATATCATCCGCACAGCACCTATCTTGACTCTTCTGCATTCTTAAGAGAACGTGTATCAGAAAATAGTTTAAAACGCTTCCAAAAATTTTAAAAGAAACTGCTTTAGCATTGTCTAAACACTTTAAACTTGGCTAGGATAGAATAAAAAAAAAAAAGAAAGAAAAAAAGAATGAGGGGAAAGACTACACTTAATATGTTTATGATATACTGCAGCAAGTCAAACCTGGCCCTAGATTCTTTGTGTATGTCACCAAATCCTCCATAGTTTCTACTACTTCCGCCACAGTCAGATATTCCAAAATTCCTTTGCAGACACGGATGATTTTACGGACCTAAAAAAGGAATATTCCATCATTTATTAGATGAAGCTAAATGATACTTGAATTAGAAATGCAAGTCTATCATTAGAACAGTTTATGTACAGAATTTGCTCACATGATGTTTGGGCAATCATACAGGTTGGCAGTGTTGATTAGGCAACCCAAAACTCAATTACTTAAGAATGCTGTATTAATAAAGACTAAATTTAATCAGCATTCCACTACTCATCACAAATGCAAAAGCTTCCTTTCACTGTTTTCACCTTGCATGACAACTGAAAGATAGCAGGAGAAAAAGAAATAAAGAAATGCATTTAAGTAGGCTGGCATGCCTGATTCCAAATTTTTCATTGCATTTTCATCAGTAAAAATATGCAAGTTAAGTCACAAAGCAAAATACAGCGAAATCAGACTCAAAACTTTCACACAAAATTTTCACCACCATTCAGCTTTACATATGGAAAAAATATATAAAAATTATCCAACATTCCAGTGGGACAGGTAGTTCCAACACCTTAGGGTTTTCAGGAAAAATCTATCTATGAAGTTATGTACTTTATTCACCTCTGGAGTTCTGCCTTAGCTGTTAATTACTTACTTTTCTAGTTCATGCTGAAAGCCACAATAGACTTCTGTTGGTTAACCTGATCTTCTTGCTTCCTGAACTAAGTTTCTAACAGCACAAATACAATTCTCATTGAAGAATAACTTTTTTAACATTTAATTTGCATTAGTCACATGCAGCGCTCAGTCTTCTCTATTCATAATTTCCTAACTTGTATTTTCCTCTAGTAATCACTCAGTTTTGTCCCAATGTTAGCTTATCTTGAAGCACAGTAAGAGTAGAGCCATGTCAGATTCCTGTTTGTGAAAAGCCAATCATTCCTGAGCAAAATTTTTATTTTAACATGCATTTGTCAGAAAGGAGTTCAAGGAAGCATTAGTTCCATAAGAGTCAATGTCTCTTCTAAACACTGAAAGCAGGGGGATGAAATGCCATCAAGCTCACTTCCTAGCATGTCCTTTAACACTTGGCAGTTATTGCTTAAAAACATTTAAAATATATAACTCAGTAGTGCCAGAGAAAAGTCCCATAGAATTATTTTCATTTCAGAGGATGAAATTAACAGCATCATGAGACACGTGTTAAGACTACACAGAACAGTAGGAAGAGTTATGTAGAAATATCAGAGATTAACAGGTTGTTGCACAGGTAAAATTCAGAATTATCAGCAGTGCTGATTCTAATAGTGCTAGCTTCATTCCCCCTTGGAGGCATGATATTTGCTATCAAGAAAAACAGAAGACCTCAAAGACCTCATATTCCCAGCAAGAGGATCACAAGACTAAAAAAGTTTTAGGTTTTCTTGTGTTTTGCCCGTTTCATTTGAGATGCTACAAGCAGCACCTCTGAGCCACTTCTCAGGGTTCTGCAGTACCCCCAGATAAAGAGGGTACTTTATCAGCACGTACCCTCTAGCTGAGGAGCCAGCCATATAAATCTGCATTACCCATTTATCAGGCCAATCGGATTGCCACAGCTTGTGGGGTTCAAGCCAATATATAGCCAAAAAGGCTAGGAAGTAGCCTAGGGCTTGTCAGCAAAGGGATATGGAAAATGTAAGGCTCAGTCGTGGGTAAAGGGAAGACAGAAAAATGGCAGGGGAATGTGAGACAGTATTGATGGAATTTGACCCTTTCAAAGAGTGACCAGAAACACAAAACAAACCATTGTATCATACAAAGGTACTCCTAAGAAAATACAAGAAGTTTCTTCTGACAGATGTTTAAAAAAAAAAAAAAGCTAACAGACAAAAACCACATTCTGCTCTACCACATAGTTCACGTTAGCTAATCCGTTTGGGTGACACGGCCAACAGCACGGCACCGTTGGGACACGTGGGGCGACACCTACCTCAGCCTCGTCGAACGTCAGGAGCAGGTCTGACGTTCCCGAGAGGATGCCTCTCGATCCATCAATGAGATAGTCACGAGCTGGGACGGAATAAGGATCCGCTTGCAGCATCTGGGCTGCCCGAACAAGCTTGGTGCAGGCGTTCTCCACCCTGCGGGCAAAGGCGCACACACAGGGAAGAAACTGTTTTCAAATCCATTACTTGAAGCAAGCAAACTAATCATTCTCTCCCTTTGTTATCTAATGAACAAAGATATTTACATTTACAAGAACACAGACAGCAAATGTATGTGGGTTTTTTTTTTCTGAATTCAAAAATCTTCCAATTTAGGGAAAGTTTTCAATATCCCATATACAGCAGTCAATAGAGAACACTGTTAAGAAAAGGTCCCAAACACTGACTTGGCAAAGCACTTTTTATTTTAATAATCAGGATAGAAGAACGTACTGTTACTGTTTAGTTTCCCAATCTAATTATTAACCTGTATCATCCTCAGATTTGCGTTAGTATTCAGGATGCAATTGCCATTAATATTGAATTATAAATGTTAAATTTTTACAACCCATAAAACCTAAAAACATCCTATTAAGAAAACAAAGATTCTGAAAGTTCACACTTCAGCTTTAAGTTTATTTGCACTTATTAGAGAAACTTCATTTTAAATGGCCACAAGATTTAGTGATAAGGTATGAATTTCAAATAAAGGTTTAAATTATGTTTTTAGGAACAGGAAGGAGGATTTAAGAGATCTTATAATATGCAACTACAATAACACAGAAGATACTACAAGAAGCAAAGAAGCTCTTAAACTAAGTCATTTTTATCAAGACATTTCATATAACAATTAAGTAAAAAAAAAAACTAACAATGGGAACATTAAAAAGCTTTCCATTGTGTTTGCTTGCTATTATCACATCACAAACACAATGTTCAAAACTTGTTTCTAAGCAGTAGAAGTAGCTAAGCCTTCCAAGGCTATGCTAATCATGACTGTAGATACAGACTATGCTGACCATGACTCTCCTCCACTCTCTCACCTTTTTTTTTTTTTTTTTTTAAGAGAAACATAAATAAACCCAAGACACTGACTCTGCGTATATGCAAGTGCCATATGCCTAATCTAGTTGCACTCATGTTCCAGCAAACATTAAATCATTTCCCGCCATACTATCTCTTATCGTAACTTTTTTCATGCTTGCCATCACTCTTTTTCTAGTGGTCATTTAGGCATACTATTTTAGACTTTTAGTTAAATTGTATGGGAAAGTTGCACATTTTTTTTTTCATTTTCCCTCTCTTATGTTCTTTTCCATAGAACATGTTTAATCCTATCACTGACTACAACAAGAAATCAGACAACTATTGCAGGAAAAGAAGCTTTTTTCAGCAAGAGATTTTCAGCCAGTGGCTCCCCAGATAAGCAGCTCCATTGTCATGATCTCCTGCTCAGCAAGACATCTGGCCAGCACATAAGGCGGTAACAGCGTAACAAGATAGGAGAAAAAATACAGGGCTTTAAGAGATTGAGTGGGAACAGTCTGCCCATGAGCATCCAATGCACTTAACTCTAAAACCCAAGCCAGCTAATCTCACTCATGTGGATTTCCCCACTTCAAGTTTATTTTTCCCAACCCTGCTAAGAAAGCACCTCTTCATCCCACCAGAGGCGCAGACTCAGAAATACCTCATTTCCTACAGCTCAGTTTCACGGCCAACTTTCTACTAACAACAATTTCCTGCAGGCTGGCTTTTCTATTTGTGAACAAGTGAATTAATGTAAGTGTGCATTAACCCCAGAAATATCCACAATTTGGCACAAGAACAAAGTTTCAAGAATTTCAAAGACTTCTTTTTCCAGGTTTTCAAGTTGAATCTTTAACATTTATTTTGTGTTTTACTTGTTTATACAAAAAAAGGCATTATACATGTATAAACGTCTTTTGTGTAAACTTTGAAAGAGTTCAAGAATGTGCTCTTCCATGTGCAAGAAAGGAAGCTGGAGGAGAGAGAAAACACACTAGGAAAAGGATTACATGGCACAGGCAGGAGGATTTCAAGTTAAAGGATAAACTTCCCATATTCACTGCAATGTATTGTTTGTTGTCTCAAAAATATACCAAGAAGATCCCAACAGCAATAAAAATCTTCATTGAACCACTTCTGAGATAACAAGTCTTTGCTGCCTCATGCTTTTATGTTACATCATCTGCACTCTGTATGCATAGAAACCACACCTAGAGAAGCAAACAAGAACCAACACAGGGAACTTTGAACGGGTAGGTACTTCATGTACATTTGATATAAAACTTAAAAATTCTTAAGTTTAAACATGTGGGAAAAATTAACCATAGAGCTACGATAATTACTGCTAATGACAATTTTTGTGGAATACCCTCACACACACTTCTTGTACATTCAGATCTTGACAGTACAAATCTCATGTAGTTTGCAAATGGAAGGGTGGATGCTTAGTTAAGAATGATATATATATTTATTTATTTATTCCAATAAAAAAAAAAAAAGAGAAACAAAACACACACAGAGAATCCAAATCACAAAAAAGTCTGCACATGGTGCATCTTTATTAGTTTAGAGCACTTTGATCTCCTCTGAAGCTTAGGATGTTGGCTTACATTTAAAAAAAATACACACTCTGAGGGTCAAGCAGCAGAGGTAAGTTCACACTAAGTTATCAACTCATGTCATTTAGTTAATTTGAAGAGGTATTCAGTTGAGACAAACCAAAAAAGTCTCAAAACTCAGCAGGTAAATAATCAGAATCTACTAGTGTATTCTCAGAAATCATTTTTCTTGCTGAAAGGTTTTCGGTTCCAAAATATTTACCAAAACAAGAGGGTGTTTTTTTGGTTGCATTTTTGGTATTTCTGATAACAAGAGGGAAAACGCTATTGTCCATTGAAATGCTATCACTTGCCTATTTCTTAAAAATTCTGTTGATACCTAGTTGGCAAACAGAAGTCTCATTATGAAGCAATTAGAAAATAGAACCTCCTCAGGAATCAAACTAATCTTCAAAAATCTAAATCCCTATGTTATCAAAGACACCACAATAAAAAAATACCTATTTTTATTTTAGAGGTGCAATTTCAATAAATCTATGTTAACACCATCCAAATTTTATGTAGAAGTGACACATAGATCATGATCTTTCCAATTAAAACAACTTTCAACAGTGAAGCAACTTTTATTTCTGTTGGTATCTTCTTTATGTAATGTGAGGAGAAATTGCAGTTTATGCTAAACATTTTATTTTTCAGAATTTAGATTTGACTTATGTTTTCTTCCAATACAGGTGGCTGTTCTAAAAGACAAGACTATGCCTTTCATCCTTGGAGTTGGACTTCTTTCAATTTCGAACTGCTCAAGCTGTAGAGAGTTTGCTCACTACAGTTTAGGTTACCTACAGCTGCAGAAGAGTGATTTTTAAAGCAAATACTTTATAGTAACATAACGTAGTTAATACAGGTGACCAGTAATGCAGTGCCAGCTTGGCTACAAAAATAGTGTTGACATGAATAGCATTTTAGTTTAATTTAATGAGTTTGTGTGCAAGTGTAGACAAACTTTTATTCTGCATGCAAACAATTCAGATGCTACCCTATGTTCTTTGTACAGATTACAGGTTTTTTCCTTCATTACAACAGAATTATATTAAGCAATATGAACATACAGCAAAACCATGTCATTTAAATCCTTGCATTACTCATACTCTCTGGGGACCAAGGGAAGTGCAATACAGAACACAGCATTTTTTAACGCTAGGTCAGTGCTTCCAAGGTGGTTTATGTCCCTAGCAAGTAAAGGGATGCATGTTAGTCTCCCTGTGGCTAACGCTGCCGGCTGCCATCACGCTCTCACTGGAAAATTTCACACAGTATCAAATATTCATTAGACTCCTCAATCAATGAAAATAAAATAAATTAATAAGAGCACACAATACTAATACAATACAAAGTCCTTAGGAAGAATATTGTTTCCATGATCCTTCAAGCATCTCTCCTTCCAGGTCTTGTGGTCCCTTCAAGTGGGGAAAAAACTGGGCAGGAAATGAGGTGCTAGTGCAAGCACCCTGCTCCTCACCAGCCCAGTCTGGGCAAGCCCTGCAGAAGGACTTCCCAAAGATGACTGCTAATTTTGTAATCAACACTTCAGAAATGAACATCCCTCCCCTCCAAAACAGAGGAAGAGGAGAGAAAAAAAAAAAAAAAAAAAAACAGCCATCTACATCCAAGTCTTGCTTTTTACAACAAAGCAGGTCGAGCTCCTTGGGAGCTTCCTCAAGCTGTCACTTGTCCCTACACCACAGAATTCAGTGACGCTATGTTCCACCATGTGAACGTGGAACTGTTAGCATGGATGAGCTCTTTTGGATATAATCTCTAGATTAACTAAAAACAACAAATATAATAGGCTATCACTCAGAGATGCTCCATCATTCGTGTTATCCCATCCAGGATATTAGGCAAGTACTGTGTGAAAAAAGGTTGCATTATTGTGACAGTTCTGCTTCTCCTTTCTCACTGTAGCACAATCTAAAAGCAGTCACAAAGTACTGCAGAAAAAGTTCTTTACTCGGCAATAAATGTTACTATTCAGCAGTGCCCCACTAAAGAATCTTGTAAGCTTTCTTCGCATTTCTGTAGTAATATGACTGAGTCCTCATAATCTGCTAAATATTATCAGAGGCCAATTACTGTACAGAATTTAAAAGGCAGTCTCTTTCCCTAGTCCCTTACTTTCCCCTTGGTGAAAAAGAAGCTGGAAATGAACCAAAAACTCTACACATCCTAGAAAATGAGCACAAACAAAATGACATGTTTATATACAGCTCCCCAAGGATCAAGAAAAATGTTTTAGTCTCATTTCAATTCACACACGCACACACACATCCTCCAAAACCAGCAAATGAAAAACACTCTTCCCCAAAACACAAAAACCCTGAAAAAAAGCAAACAAGATCATACACCAGGAACACAGTGTAAGAAATACTGTCTGGATTGCATCAAAAGCCCTTTTAACTCGGTATCCTGTCTCCAAAAGCAGCTGCAAGTGGATGCCTAAGAAAAGCTAAGAACAGGCCAAGCATTTATCATACTTCCTCTGGGCACCCTCCTATCCTCCAGCTATTTTCAGCTCATGGGATTTTCGTTTGTGTATTTGATAACTCTCAATGGACTCCCCTAATTATTTGCCTGCTATCCTCTAAATCAAAATAAGAATTCAGGACACGATTTAATGTATAAAGCAGTTTAAAAACCAAAAAAAGGCAGAGCTATCACCTTGATGTAAATTCATCTTCAAGTTCTTGTACTGCAAGAGTGGTGGATGTTATCCATACATCCATATAACTCAGTTCCTAGTCCTTTGCAGATAATCATTTTTGACCAGCACTGAGCATGTAATGGATGCTCACAGATCTATCAGAGCTCCATTATCTTCCTTTCTTGCTAGCAGTGATGGTCAGTTTGCAGTCAAGCATCCTGTCTGAAACTAAAGTTGCTACTTGCTTACACCTGTTAGTCCAGTTCTATCAAAATGATTTCAGGAACATGTAATATCAAGTCACTCAATTTAATCATCATCTGCTGTAATTTCCCACAGTCATCCATCATCCTCATCATCCAGCACCACCAGCAAGTTTAACCTCACTGATTCTAAGGGCATTTGTTAATGTGGTTAAAATCACCAATGCCAGCACAGATCTGTAGATCACTGCTTATGACTTCCCATCATGGTCAGAGGTAACCATTTCTTGTTTCTTTGAACCATGAATCTTTTGTTTTCCATGCAAGAATTTGCCTTCTTACCCAGTGCCTGCTTTCCTTAAAAGCTTTCAGATTTTGCCAAAAAGCCTTTAGAAATTGGATTAGAAATATCACCAAGATGGATAAGGCTAAGAACTGGGGAAGTTGTTGAGGCAAGATCTGCCTCTACAAAGACACTGTCAATTCATCTAAAAAAAACTATTTATTTGGGTGTCTGTAAATTCTCTTCTGTATTATCTCTGTTATTCCCTCTTTAGTCATTTGTCCTAAGGGTACAACAGACCTCTTGCATCCTCTCCCTAGATACTCCTTCAAAGTTCTTCAAACAGGAGCATCACACCTTCACTTCTGACATAGAAGGTAGTTCCAGGCCAGATATTACATATCAGTAATAATTCAGCTACTTCATTCACAAATCTTGACTCATTGGCTAATATCACCTTGACCTAGCAGAAATTTTTTGTTGTTATGTGAACTTAAAGTGTAACAAAATAAATCTACATTCACTGTTTCTTGGAAATTTCTCTTTCAACATCACTGATATTCTCCATTCCACTACTTTCTTATTTGCCTTAGTGTTTTACAACTTAGCACATTTGCAGCCTTTGTCTTCATGAGTACAGCAAAATATTCTTTCATTTTGTACACATCAGAGAATGCTAATATTGCTTTCAGTGGCTTGTGAGGAAAAAATCATTTCAGTCAAAGTTTCCATCTGACAGTAAGAAACTTCACCATTTTACAAGAAGAAAAAAAGTGACGCATCTCTTTTCAGACAGACCAGCAGCAGGAAAAAAGTTATTGCCTTCAGTATGAACTTAAAAGTGGCAGTCACTGCTCTTCAAATGTCTTAGATTTCCAAGCAGTGGTATCATGTATCAACTGCCTACACTGGCAAATTGGCATTTTACCTATCACATTAAAGAGAAGATTTTGAGAGAATACCAGATGTTTTATTTGGCATTGTTAAGCATAAAACCAGCACAGAGGCAAGTGCCATGGTTACTGCAGAACATTTTCATTTTTTGGAGAAGACATAAGGAAGACAGGTATAGACAGACAGGTACCCACACAAATAAAATATAACAAGAAATTTCATTACTATTGCCTGAAAGGTCATTTCTGAATATGGTGAACAAGCCCACAAAGAGAACTAAATATTTTCTAATCTGCTCCATAGAACTGTGTAACAATATTCTATCACTGGGGCATATCTCTTGTACCTACAATAGAAGATTTGACAATATAAATGAGTTTACTTGATAAATGCGGGCGGCATATCCCTTTTCAAGATCTGGTCTTCTGTTGTCTGCACAGTCTCTTTTCCAACCTGCAGGAGAAAGAAGTCACACTTAAGATTAAGAATTTCAGTATAAAGCCTGGATGAAATCAAATAGCAACAAAAATATTTGTAGCAATGACCATTCTTTCCATATGTTTCTTGTTGTCACGTCTAGTTTTGACACCAGTATCCACTTGTGTCAGTCAAGTTTGAATATCTTACAAATCACATTTTGTCTAATGTCAACATTGCCACTGAGTGAGTTGGGGAAGGGAGGAATGTTTCCCCTCTTCCTACTCTCTATAGAAAGAAACCATACAACTAAATACAGCAAATAAAAATATAATCCCAATGAACTCTATAGACTTCTCTTTCAATTCCTCCCAAAAGTCAAAAAGCAAATTCAAAGTTAAAGAATATTCATTTTCCTATTCAGTCCATCTAGTCTAGAAAAACGTACGTAACTACCGACAACGCCCTCCCACACCCACATTCACACCCTCCCTAGGCAGAAATAATGATGCAAAAGTTAATAAAGAAAGCAACAGAATAAGATCTGTGTTCTTCTATGTACTAGCTGCTGCATTATACAATGCAAGTCTTTCTAATCAGTTGCTGGCTCTCTGGACTGTGAGATCACCAACTTGACAAAATATTTCCAGCTTCTTTGTTCCCTGTACTTTCCTGCTGAATAAGCCATTCAGAAAGGCATCCCAAAGCAGAAGGTCTTTAACCCAGACACTGGCTTGTGTTAAGGGCTGCCAGGGCTGCTCAAGCTACACAAGACGGTACTAAAAATCACCAGTCAGCTGCTCTTTAAAGACTTGCTGTTTTTTGACAGAAGTTGCAGTGTGCCAATATGCACAGTACTTAAATTCTAGTGCTGTGCAGCACTCCAGAAGCAGCATTTCCTTGCAGCTTTTCTCCACTTGCCAAAACTGGTCTTGCTACTTTGATCCTTTTAAGAAGGACTTTACGGAATTAAACTGGCCCCAGTATTTCCTCTGTTTCATACACATGGACAGTCTAGCCTTTTTATTTTAAGCTTAACTAATTCTACACTTGTAGACTTGCAAATATTCATGCATAGATTTCCTAGCAACAAAGATATTGGAAGACTTTTTTTTTTTGACATGATTTCCCAACTCCTACGCTTACTAGGACGCACAGCCAGCTAGTGCAGAGCACTTGGGCACTGCCAGGACTCTGTTAGCCCCAGGGTCTCAGCAGGGGAAAGAGAGCACACAGGAGCAGGGAATGCCCCAGCAGCACCGTTACAAGGGTCTCCTGCTCCAGTGTCCTCCTGACCTGCACTGACAGCTGGCCTGCTTGCTTCCAACCCTGCCCAGTCCACGTCATGAAAAAATATATTTATTTTTCATATGTGTGTGCATGCACATGTGCAAAAACATAACAGATAAACATATACATAACAAACATATATAACATAACATATATACATAATAAACATATATCATTTGGATTATAGAGAACACATTAACTGACTGTAGACAGAAAGCTGTGACAAGGTTAAAACCCGAGAGTCATGTTTTATTTCAAATAGCTACTAGGGAAAATCTCATTGCCTTCAAGATCTGTTTCCTTCTCAGCTGCACCAATCTGCACGTAGATCAATTTGCGGATTGTTTTGATTGGTTGGTTTTAATGATATACAACTTTTAAAGAATGCATGAAAAAAATTACAACAAGACTTTAATTTAAAGCTCACCCTAGCAATCAATGCCTTCTCCCTCACCCTAGCAATCAGCTTCTTTTTCATATTGAATATGAACCAGGAAAAAGTGAGGAATAGCTTTTTCATTAGCTATAATATACTATCAAAATTACTGTAAATTCAACCATCTGAAACAAAAGCATTTCTTCAATCTGGAAAGCAAAGTCTCCTCCTCAAACTTCTCTAAAAATAAAGTATATCTAAGCTCAACTCATAGAATGTAACATTTAGCCCACAAAGCTGATACCACTGTCTTCCCCCACACTGCAACTAGGCAGAATAATTTTAGCTGATTTTTTTTTTTTTTCAGTAGACTATAACCCTTCTGGAAATACTTTTCCAAGTAATTTTTTAAGCCTTTCAGTGGCAGCTGAGTTGGCTTCTACACTTTATCTTCATAAACAAACACAAAAATTTGGGGGTTTAAACGAGGTACCTCGTTCATATAAGCCACCACCCTGTTTTAATGTGAAGCTGGTATCAGACAGGTGGGGGCATACAAAAACAGAACAGACCTCAACATGGAGAGCTCCAACGCAGCCACTCATGAGGCCTCTTTGGAGCAAACACTCAGTAGTTTGGGCCCAAGAATGCCTTGCTATGCCTGGCTACGCTCTTTACTCTTCAAATGGAAGCAACATACAGGATACAAATACATTTCCATTTCTGTTTTTGTAGGGAGTGTCAATCTCAGTACACCTCTGAAATATAAGCCCAGCTTTTGTCCTAAACTCCAAGACAGCTGATTTTTCTCTCGTGCGCACACACTTGAAACGCTCTTTCCTCCTATATCCTCAGCATCATATGGTACACAGAATGCCATATGATAAGACACTTAATAATATAACGGATAATGCCATAAGAAAAGACTCTTACACAGAGACTTTCAAGCACCCTTCTAGTAAAAAGAAAATATATATTTAACCATATTTTGAGCTACAGCACTCCAGATACCCCTTAGTGAATCTCTGCAGATTAAGCAAACCCTTGCGCTGCATAAAGCAAACATTTCACATTTGCATAGCTATTAGCCTTGAGAAGCGTGATCAAGGCAGAGGGATGGCATGTAAAAAACAAACCTACTCTGCACATCATTTAACAGAAAGTCTCAAAGCAAAGCCACATGGATGCTTTTTAAAGACACAACCCCGGTAAGAGGTTTTGTGGGTTTTCATTTTAACTTTGTGGTTAAGAGATTTGTTTCTCATTTTAATAACACCCAGTTTCTTTATACTGACTTTTATGTTGACTAAGTAGTTTCCGCAGTGCTACACAACGTAAGGATTCACTCAGCTATGCTTCTGCTCTCCTGAATGCTATGGCAATCAAGAAAGGTTTTGTTTGCCTTAAAGATCCCACCCTGCTTCAGACAGGAGGCTTGTACAGCTCGATGTTGATACAAAACAGAGAATCTGAGTTTTATTCCCATTCAGGTATTCTTCTAACATAAACTTCTCTTGGCTAAGAGGGAAGCAGCAGCTTCCAGAGAATCCCAGCCTTCACTTTTAAGTAATAGAGAAGATCATTTCTCATGGTTGGAGTGAAACTTTCCCTCGCAAACGAGGCAGTAAAGGGGCATGACCTTCCCGAGCCTCGCAGGCGCGCAGAGCCGCAACAGATGCTGTCACCAACACCTGCCAAGGCCCTTTGGGTGCTGTGATCTCCACCCATTAGTATTCATTTTGATACTATTTGAGCAAAGTTGTGACTCACACCAGAAACTAAACAGCTGAATTCAAGTGAAGGGAGACCAAGCACTACCCAACATTGAGGAACAAATCTGCCTAGAAGCATGGAGGAAATGGGGCACCCACAAGCCCCAGGGCCACCATGAGCAGTGAAGAGGCTTCTAGGAACCCTGTGAGGAGACCCAGGGCAGACTGGCACCTCCTGCTGCTCCTGCTCACAGGACTCTTGTTCACAGGTCACTCTTGCTTCATCTGCCCCTGACTACCATGAGATCAGTGTGTCTGGAACCCCACTAAGACATGCTACAACATCTTGAAAAAAAAAACCATAACAACCAACCAGACAAACAAAAACACACCATAGAAAGTTGCTGGCCTAAGAAAAGAAAAACGCTAAGAAAAGGCGACCTAGATTTCAAGACTATGAACAATCCATCAGGAAGCACTAGAAACAAGCAGAAGTTATGCTAAATCTATGCCTACTCATTGCTGGCACATCCATCTTACACTTGAGACCAGATTAAAAAAATAAATGCAACATTGGGCAAACAGAATTAAAATTCTAAGTGAAAACACTTTCAATTCAAGTTACAGACTCGGGGCTCTTGCACATGACAGAAGGAAAGTTAAGGCATAAGTTAATGCAGGCCATAGCTGTGTCCTTGAACCTTTCACAGCGCCCTTGCCTCTGGCCCCAAAGCTTCTCCACTGAAGGGCAACAAGCAGGTCGTTCATCTCGAGGTCACTGCAATTTTGTCTCAGGGGACTCAAACAGGGTATGAGCTCAGGTGCAACTTCCAAGTCACTTAATCCTCCCTTAGCAAAACCAGTAATTTCAGCCAAATTAACATGGAAAGATGTTTGGAAGCGGGAAGAAGCTGACACAGGGTAAAAGAAGCCAAACTGTACATCTGTGATTTCTTTTTCTGGCCCTACTATCCTGATTGCAATCCATGTTCTATTTTTATTTACAGTATCAAGTATAACAGCAAATAGAGACTTTGGTGATATTTCCAACATTCTCACGCAGCTTGTCTTGAAATACAGCCCTTGGAGAGATTGTCATTTTATCATAGCCTGGCCCCTAACCACCACTATTCGTGTCATAAATGTTAGCAAAACAGAATTGCACATATCCTAGCATAATAGAACATAAAACTTTGCCACATTAATATCTAAGACTTCAGTTGTTTTATAAAATTTCATGGTCCCATCTAAATTTCACAAGTAACTCAAAAATTATGATAGGACAACATAGCATGACATTCTGCAGTGTATAAAATAGACAAGCAGTCCTGAAATGCTTTTAGAAAGATACAGGACTCAACGTTTATTGGTTACCCATCACAGTCTATTCCTTTTCAACCAGAACAACCAAAAAAGTTGCAGTTATAACCAGGTAGAATAAACCCTATTTATTTTAACTTCATTCCCTGCTGTCCTTGGAAGTCTTTAAAAGCAAATTTCAGGCTTGTTCAGCATTCTAGCTTTTCCTATGTCACTTAAATCTAAAAAAAAGAAAAAAAAAAAGATTGATTTTTCACAACATTAAACAGTAGTCTAACACTATTTTAAGAACCTTTGTTTAAACTTTCCTGCTCATTATCTGCCATTGATTAGGATGATGCAATTAAAGGCTGAAAAAATAAGCCTAAAGAAATAAGCAGCCAAATTCTCTTCTTTTAGTTTATGTAAGCCACAAGCAATGTCCATGTACTGCCACTGATATTAGTGAAGACGACCACTCTTTTGTGAGCTAGGCATGAATTTATGGAGCCTGCTGAACGACAGCCCAGCCATTGTGCCTTTCAGTTCACGTGGAAGCTGACTGGCTCCTAGTTTTCTCTTGACAACCCCAGGACCAGAATTCCAGGCATAGCAGGGCACCTTTCCAAACTCCTCTGGCAACGAGCCAAGTAAATGAGACTGCTCCAGCCATCTGGTCTCCAACAGCAGCAAACTGACCTACCTGTCTACATGAGAGACAGAGACAAATTTCAAACGTCCTGAGGCCAAGGAACTCTTGCAGTCCAAGTTAAGCACCACAGACCCATACAGAAACCAGAAATGACAATTTCTGCTGTGATACCATGGGTACCAAAAGATATATTTATTCATGCTGCTAATGCTGACTAACCCTGGACAAAAAGCTGATGTTTGGTTGCTCTGGATGTCTGAGAGGCACATTTGCTATACAGGAAGCAAAAGCAAATATTGATGATATCACAGCGAAACTTCTTATAGAACGTTTACAAACAGTTCCTTCACAAAGAGAAACCAGTACTTCCTAGCAAGACTTCAAGATATGCTATATCTCACTTTAATCAAATTACATAGAAGTCAACTATCTTTCTGATCTTTCAGCATATGCAAAATCCACTGCAAAATATCAAGATGCTGCTGCAGTTGTCCTTTACAAACTAAATGAATGAAATGCTCAGCTGCAATTAGCCACAGAAAAGGCTGTTGAGGAACAAGTTTGTGCCTCAAAAGCTTTTCCAGTGCATTCCCATGCATCCAGAACTGTAGATCATCACTAAAGTTTTCAATTCACTATACTAATAATGTATAAATAAATCAGTATCATCCTAAAATAGCACATGTGACTCTGCAGAGCTAAATTCTCTCCTTATCGGAATGCCTTTCTAAAGGGCGAGCAACAGAACATTTTACAGCAAGATGCTGCTGGTACATTTACCTCTTCACTGAGAAGTGGCTAATATTGGCTAAAATCTCCTCCACAGTGCACACAGGGTTTTATTTCTTTCCCCAGTAACAAAGATATTTGGGAAGGATTGAGGGGATAGGACATATTAAGCAGGATAATAATCACAAGAAAATATTCCAGATACTTCCATGTTACCAGCAGAGCTAATAATACTTAAAAAGCCTCATCACAAGAAGTTCACAGGTCAAGTTGAAGGAGAAGAGTTTTCTTTCCAAAAAACAGCAAGTTGTTCCATGAGAACTCATACTTCTCACAGATGCCAAAAACAGCATGGGAGAGAGATTCTCTAAATCAACTGGAGCCATAGTTTCACACAGGCATGTATAGATCTGCTCCCCAGGCCACTTTTGCTTTAGCAGGATGACAAATTAATACACAGGGAGCTGAAAAAATAAATAACAAATGAACTTGCATTCTCTGTTCCTTTGTAATTTCACAATCATACCAGTAACATGTCCTTCTCATGTTTCTAAGATGTCTAAATCAGATGCAAGGCAAATGGAGACCAAAGTCTCGTATCTCAATTTCAAGGAGTAAGTTCTGAACTTCAAAGAAGTGTAACAGGAGACCCTGAAATGGTAAAACATGTCAAATGAATAAAAATGAAGGTTGTCAAATAAAAATGTAAACTAAAACAGTAGATATCAAGTGGCAAAGCCCACCATTAAGGGTTGTTCCTTGCAGAAGTGAGTTATAAAAAAAAAAAAAAATCTTAAAATGGAAACAAAAAGGTACAATTACTTCACAAAGGTATAATACAAAAGCAAAAAAAAGAATAGTAACTTGTTTTATAGAACAGGAACGTTTTACCAAAAATAAAATTAAAAAATATTTATGACACTGTCTTCCTGCACAGAGAAAGCTGACAGACAAAAAAGAGGACAACAACATCTCCTTCCATTGATTTCCAGGTACTCACACTCCAAAGCTGTCATCCATCATCTCAGTTACCTTCATAGACAAGGCCAGTAAAAGTACCCAAAAATTCACTTTGGTATTTAGTTAACTACAAAATCTGTTTGTTACTTTCTATATCCATTTCCATTTTTAGAAACCCACATCCAACTTCATGGGTATTGTTAACCACATGAATGTATCGCAACTGAAAATGTAAGTCAGCTACCACTGATTGAATTTTAGGATTGTCTGTTTATAATACCCAAACTTGGACTGACTTTCACATACCAGACTGTTTAACACAGACTTGCCTTTTCCATAGAAAGGTCAGTGCTGCTTCCTACTTTGCCCCTGGAACATCACTCTTTCCAGAGTAACACATTTTTTTCCTCTGTAAGCTCAAGATAAGAGCAGTTCCCTGCAGGAGGAGGAGGTTTATAAGCATTTGGTGAGAGGAAGGAAAAGCAGTTACTTTGAATAGCAGAGAAGGAATATGAATCAGCATAGATTTTAAGCTATGACAAATCTGAACACTTCAGCACCAGAGGGGTGAGGCTTCTGTCAGTAGGAAGATAACCCAGTGTGTGACAGTACTTGTAGCCTGTTATTTATATGACACTGCATTTTAAGATCCTAAATGTAGCTGTTTTGCCAAACCACCACCTGAAGATGACTATTCACTTTAAGCCATTCCCTGCTTCTTACAATAAATGTTCTCCAACACTATTCCAAGTTACTGGACTTCATCTTTGTATCTGACATATAAATGCTGACTTAGTTAACTGCATCCTTCCCAAGTGACATCTATTTCCATGCCCATAATCTTGCTGGGTTACATAAACTAACTGGGATTAACAACGTACCAAAACAGAGAAGCAAAAAGTGTATAATACACACACAGGAGATGCTCCTTTATCTGCTTACTTGAGAACTCAACTTGCCAATGCAGGAAATCAGCGTTCTGTCCATGATTGTCTTTGTCTTTAATCCTATAATACTGTAGTACACTATAGCACAACAGCATAAGTTATGGAATAACTCGCAATGACATAACCAAAAAAACCCTATCACATCATTATGCAATTTGGCTAATTTTCAACAAATACACGTTTCAGGGTCAGCTAACAAGCCACCTAGATAAAAAAAAAGTCTCCACAAGGTAACTGTGCTCTGTCATAAAAGTGGAAACTAGAAGCATCATGTTTACAAAATCCCTCATTGCTTATTTCCTCCAAAATGGTACCATGACCTGGTTAATTGGCAGTATCAAAACTTTCAAAACACGCAAGCCACATACAGGAAAGCTCCATTTCTCAAAAAAAAAAAGTTGCAAAACACAACTGTGCAGTAATCTGTCACAAGAAAGAACAGCAACAGCTCTCAACAGCAGTTAACAAGGGCCTCAGGTGGCAAAGCCCTTTAGCATTTCACCACCCTGAGCAAATGGACAAATGGACAAAGACTCCCCAATCACTCCAACTCAGAAAAATCTCCAGAGCAAAAGAGTACACTGAAAGTAAGCTTGCAACTGAGAGAAAACGTTATAGGCCTACTGCCAACCTGAACTGGAGACTGCCATGACGCTATCCATAGTCTTTCAGTCCATTAAATATTTAGACAAACTTAATTACTCTATACAAAATGTACTGTCTCCTACTCAAGTGATTCAAAATTGACCCAATTTTAGAGTGCATGGAGCAATGACAGCCCAACAGTTGCAGAGTACCTAGACATTTGAAATTGGTATTCATAAAAACATTAAAGCTTAAAGCTTGTAAACCAGCCAAAGCAATATTTCCTTTTCCAGATTCTATTAGTCAGGATTGCATTTGTGCACAACATTTAACTGAAGACCAAGAGTAAGTATAACAAGCTCAATCAAACCTTCTCAAACAACCATATAAACAAAAGAGATACTGGGCTTCTCCCATCCAGCAGGGTAAGCTCTAAGTAATATTTCTATTAGACAGATCAAAGTGCCAAGAAGAGGAGACATTCTGTTGGACTTCATACTTAGTAACCAGGAAGAACTGGTTGGAAATGTGAGTACAGGAGCAGCTTTGGCTGCGGGTACCATGAGAGATGGAGTTACACTAAACCTATTTCCATAAAGCCTTCTTCCCTTGAATTGTGTGGCTAAAATGCTAGGCTCATGTTTTTAGAAAACTTCTTGCTGGTTAAGTATTTGTAAGAGTAAAGAAAATTCAGCCTTTGTTTTATTATTTCAACTGTCCATGCAGCAAATCATCTTGTATGCACCAAATGTCTCCTGAAGCACAGAAACTTTAAGGCACCTGTGGGGCATTTCCATTAATCAACACAAACTGTTACACTAGAATCTAACAACAGAATGCTCTAGATGCTAATTCCCTCCTACCTGGTGTCATATAAAATTAAGGAAGAAATTATACAATGAAACATAATGATTTATTCAGTGCATATATACATAGCAGTTATGAAGATGCATTACTGTCTAAAATAGTATTTATATTACTCCCTAGTAAGAATTCCTGCTGCTGTGTTTAAATTGTAAATGATGGACAGGTTATCATTTTTCTAGACCTAAGGACTGTGGCAGCAGAGACAACTCTATATGGGAATGAATTTTTTCTCAAGATTCGATTGAATAAATGATGGGATAGGATTTCTGTGTCACTAGAAGAAAAAAAAAAAAAAAAAAAAAAAAAAAAATTATGAAGCAGTGTTCCGAGTCTTTTAAGGTCTAGCTTGCCAGTCTTTCTTTTCAGAGGGAGAAACAGCCCCAGGAGAAAATGGATACTGCTAAACAGTAGATACTTTGTCCACATACTGGAGGTGAAAAATATAAAGTCACCACAATCCAGTATGTACTAGTCAGAGAAATTGGTTTAGGAACAGTATATACACATAGCAATAAAAAAAAAGTCTTAGTTTTCTGTGAAGCCACTAGCAGAATTAAGCAATAGCCTAGACAGTGTCAAATGAAAGCCATGACTGACCTATTCTTTCCTTTGGAAAAAAAATAATAGTGGGAACTTTGGCTTGTGTCTAACAATTCTTGCAGATCGGGAACTCAAGAAACACCCCAACGTTTGCAAGCTGTTAACCATTTCCGGCTTCATTTCCAGCGACGAGTGTTAACACCACATGTTTGCTAACACATCTTTAAAACCACCACTAGGTTCCCCCCTTCCTTGCCGCAGTCCTTTCAGGCTCACTTCATTAATCCAAATTTCAGTCTTACTGGAAAGGGGAAGACACCTGCAGATGCCTTGGAAAACAGACACTTCCAAGTAGAAAACCAACTATACCACATCAGATTTGGCCCCTTGTTTCATTAAGCTCTACAAAGGAATTCTGTACACACAGCTTCATGCCACTAACAATACATCAGAGTATCCTCTTGTTTCAAAGCACAGTGAAAGCTACACAGCACTTAATAAGTTACAAGAAATCATAAAGTCAGAGAGGAGCGCACACACACACACCAACCATGTACTTAACTCCTATCTTTCTGGAGTGATTCACTTACGCAGTAGAAAGCAAACATTAGGTTTCTCACAGCAGGACTAGTTTACACCATCCTTTTGGCACATGGAACGTAAGCCCAACTAACTGCTTTAAGGTTATCCACTCCAGAATAATATTCTCAGTTTCTATGCCCCAAAGCAAGCTGCATAGAGTTGCTAACAGAGACACTAACCATCTTCCCAGACCCTTAAAGGAACTGAGAACAAAAGATTCCTTTTATAGCTAACAGAAGAGTGTGGTATAAATTATGTCTTCAAACATAATAACAGCAAAAAGAGATTAACCCATTCAAATCAGAAACTGATTTATCACTTATTTAAAGCTCGTTCCTATCAGATAAAAGCAAGAAGTCAGTCTCTGATGTGCTTTTGTTATTACAAAGTTGCTTTCTTTCTGGTTTAATTAATCATTAAACACACACAACACACACTCTAACTGGGTTTATCTGCTTTCTTGGAGCAGATGGCCACTGTTCCCACCATATACAGAAGTATCATTAAGAAATTGCAGGCATATCAAAGTAGAGTGTTCTGTTTCAAAGAGGAAGCCTTTAAAAACAGATCAACTAAACCAAACAAAAAACCCAAGATGCAACAACCCCTCTCAAGGCAGAAAAACACATTTCCATCAGTAATCATATATTTCTACTATGCATAAGGCATAGACACTTACTGTGGAAAGGTCTCTAGTTCCTTGGGGCTCCTCTGGATCACAGCTCTGACCTGCTGCACTAGCAGCCTGTTTTTTTCAGCTTGAAGATTTTCCAGTACAACAAACTATGAGGATGGGGTACAGATCTAGGCATCTCTGATGACAATCTACAAATCAAGGCAAAAAAAAAAATCCAGAAAATTTCTGTAGCCTCTTGAGAGCACAGTCTTTTGTGCTGCATAGGAGATTCTCTACAGAAAAGGCTTAATTAATTTTTTCTCCTCTCCTGTCCTGTCCTCCCCTAAGACACTCTTTACAAGCTAATCTCTCCGAAACAATCATTTCATTAAGCTGCCCCCAATTACTGTTGAGTACTTGTATGCAGTTTCATCCCTGTATTAGACAAGCAGTCCCTTGCTCTGCAGGATTTAGAGAATACATCTGAAAACCCATGGCTACCAGACAGGATATTCATAATTATTACTGATGATCAGCCTGACAAGCTACCTGTGGTTCATGACTAAGATGCAGAGAGTTATCACAAGAGTTTCATAGGCCTCTAAATCTCAATAGAGAAATAAAGGCATATCCTAACATCAATCAAGGATATGCTTCAGAGAAGGTGATAGTTAATTTATTAAAGAGCAAAGCAATACTTCTCTATAGGAATTCATGTAATAGCAATGGGATGCATGCAGAGCCTTATAAAATGCACAGATTTAAATGCAAAGGGACAGCATAGACAATGGAGAGGTAGAAACAGCAGTAGCTAGAAGAGATGCCAGCTTTGCAAAGCAGAAAACTGTTCTGAAAAATTAGCACTTAATCATGGTGAACCTGACCAATTTTTCACTATGAACACTTGAAATCATCATCACTTTCCTCAGATGAATCAAGCTCCATCAAGGATGAAGGACAGAAACACCAGCCCATGGCATTTAGTCTCATAAAAGCAGCAGCTGATGCCTTTCAGAATGACGATCTGGTCCAACACACCAGCCCCCAGGAAGCTGGCATCAGAGAAGCAACAGGGAGAAGTGTCAGAGAGCTAGTCATGTCTGCACTGCCAGAAATCTAAAAGCCATGTAAAACAGGAAATGAAAAGTATTTTAAAAGGTAGAATAAAACAATGTATTGGTCAAACTCCCAATTATTTCCCCTTTCTTGACTGTGATGCAGAAGCATAGGACATTTTTACATTTGCTAGACCATTTCTCAACTTGGCATACTTCCTAGGCCTTCTGCAGAACGCGCCTCAACTCTTCAGCTACTGCAGTTTGCAGCTGCAGAACAAATTATAAGAATTACATGCTGCACCTTCCAAACTTTGCAGTCTCTGTTCCAGATGGCAGAGGTTGACATTTGTGCTATGCATGGCCCCTTGCTGATAAGCTGAACTCTCACTGCACGTCAGTGCTGCTCAGTACCACCATCACATACACTTAGCAATATTCATGCCAGCAAGCATAGTACCAAGAGCCCCTTCACTCTCTCCACTCCACTTTGCTGCATCACCTGTGGAGCAACCAGAGGGGTAGGAATCAGCTATCGTGGCTACGCAAATATTCCCACTTCTGCAGAACTGCGCTTTCATAGATCATCTTTACACTTGGAAATGATGCACTGAAAACACAACTACCAGACAAATTTATTTCTGTATTTTCCCTGGTGTAGTCAAAGTTGTATTCTACCATGAAAAGGACTCCAGGTACTCCTTCACATTACACCCCTTTCTTTACTCTTTGTGAATTTACACAGAAAAATAATTCAACACTCTTTCCTTTCATGCAGCTAATAGGCTTTAAAGGAAAACCAGAGGCTTCCAAAATCCACAGACCAAAATAGAAAAAGAACTGGCACTATCAACTGCAGAAAAAAATCCAATTCTGTTTCTGCATTTCTCTAACAAATACAGTGTTATCAGCTGAGGTTTATTTTGAGAGATTGGGAAGGAAAACTATCACATAATTCAGGGATACAAACTAAGCCTGGAGAGGCAAAGCTTTATGGTAATGTCTTCCTTTCAAGGAAAAGTATTTCATACACTCAAGCTTCGTAGCCTTACAACCAATATTCTTATTGCATCAGTTCATGGCTGGAGACAGAGTGTTCTCCATGAAGCTTAAAAGTTTCAGATAAAGCGAACTAGAAGCACATGTTTTTCAGATAACATGTTTTGTACAATTCATGGGATCAAAGGGATTCAAAGTTACAGTTACACTGCAACAGACTATGGGGCCCAAAGTGAGCAGATTTGACTGCAATAGAAAGTACTGCAAGACTAAATCAAATGAACACACATTACTTAAAAGAGTCATCTTGACATCATTTTATACTCAGAAGCCTCACAATTCCTCTTCCGAGATTTATTATATGTTCAGCATGACTTGCATTTCAAAACGATGCCATAATTCCTGCACCATTAATACATGCGTCGGCTAACAATGACACAATATTTTTATCTGTATGCAACAGCAGAGCTAAGAGAAAGGAGCAACACTGTCCTGCTCCATTCCAAGTTAAAATACGTTGGCAAGCGATAGTGCTTTCCATAAACAACTTAAGAATTTTATAGGGTTCATGGTGATTAAGTAACATCTGATGTTAGAAGATTAATTCAGAGTGTCTGCAAATGAGCCCAACAGATGTGCACAGCAAGTTCTCTATTTCCATAGCTGTTACCTGGAGCAGCAAGCAGTATTTCTGTGCTTGCAGCACCAAAGCAGACACATAACTGCCTCAAAAGAACAGCCAAATCAAAATAGGAGTATCTACAAGAGTATTAATACAATCAAAACACTTCAAACATTAATTGCCTGCGCTCCTCAGACCGAAATACCCAGTGAGCTACGAAAAGCCTGAAGACTTTCGCTATGTATAGCTGCCTCCAGGACGCCGGGAGCTTCCCGTCGGCTTTAGGGCTTCCTGGGCTTCCCGCAAGCAGTTACTCGCGCACAGCCCTGCAGCTCCAAACTGCGCCCAGAAGGCGGGGGCAGCCCCTGCACCAAGCGCCTTCCCCCCGCCGAGGGGCAGACGAGCACAGCCCTCGCCCGCTGCCCTGAGCGCAGCCGGGACAGGAGCTTCCCAGGCGGCAAGAGCCGCACGGAGACGCCCCGGGAGCCTCCGCACCGGCCGGCGCGCGGGGCCCGCGGCTGCCGCTCCGCTCCGCGCCCGG
>VWPW01023252.1:1703428-1736950 GCA_013389825.1 Crypturellus undulatus
GGCGCGGCCCGTCAGCTGCGCCAAGGCTCGGAGGGGCCCCGCGGCGGCCCTCGCAGGGCGCCAAGTTTGTCGCGGCGCGGAAAGTTGCCGCCGCGAGGGGCGGGCGGGCGCGCGGCGCAGGACACTCACCCGCACCAGATTGCTGACAGCGGCCTGCACGGCCGACACGGGGGCGGTGAGGTCCGGGATGGCCTTGCCGTCCACCTCGCCCTCCTCGTGCATGATGACCAGGTGGGAAATCTGCTGGGCCACGGGCTCCAGGATGCTCTCGATGGTGCGCGTGTGGAAGACGGGCATGGCGGCGGCCGGGCGGGCGCCGCGGCGCCAAGTCCACACAAACTCCTGGGGAACTCTGTCCGGGCGGGCGGGAGCCCTGCCGAGAGAGCCGCGACCTCCGCGGAAGGAACGGGGCGGGAAGGAGAAGGGGCGAACAAGCTCGACGCGCCTTCGCCGCCGGCCCCCCGCAGTCGCACCCCGTGAGGGTGGCGGAGGCGGGACTCGAACTCAGGCCGCCGCTCACAGCGCCCGCAGCGCACACCGCACTGGCAGCGCTCGGCCCCCAAGCGGCGGTTTTTCAGTGGGGCAGCCTAGCCCGCCCTCAGCGCCCGCCCCCTCGCCCTCCGCGGCCAATAGCCGCGCCGCGCCCGCCGCTCCCACTGGCCCCGCGCCACGTCCGTCAACATTCCAGCACCTCCACTCGCCCCCTCCCTTCCCGCCCCACCCGCCTTCCCGGCCAAGCTCGGTTGCGCGGGCGCTGGTTTCCCAGCGCTGCGATGACGTCAGACATTCTGGAGTCCATATAAGGCGATGGTTAAAGCCGGGATAGTGGTTGGGAAGGCGGGCGGGGGTGGCGGGATTCCTGCGTCTGGCCCGACCTTCCCGCCCTGGATCCCCCGCGGCTCTCGGGAGCGCTGCTGGCGCCCTGGCCGGGGCGCCCGTGCGGGTGCGCGCGCCCGCGAGCCCCACGGCGGGCAGTTGGGGGAGTCAACGGCCGTGGCCAACGGTCGCTTCGAGAATGTTCCCTCGGGGAGCGCCCCTCCTTGGGAGAGGAAATGTCCCGTGTGGAGCGGCCGCTCCCTGGGGCCGCGGCGCCGCTGGCGGCGGTTCCTCCGTGTCCGGGCCAGAAGCCAGCCCGGCCACCGCGGCCCGCACGGCGCCTCTGGCGGCGCTGCGAGAGCCGAGCAAGGGGTAAGGGCTTGGGGCTGCTTCCCTCCTGGTACACGCGCAAAGTCCCCCGAGCTCTTCGCTGTGTCTTTCCCGGCCCCCATGCTGAGCTATAAGGCGCTGTCCTGCGAGTGCAGCCCGGTGAGGGGTTTCCAAGTGCGGCCCCCAACCAGGGTGCGTGGCTGGGCAGCCCATGCCCCTCGCGGGAGGCAACGGCGCAGGCGGCAAGGGAGCATCGAGCGGCGAGGCCCCCTGGGCGCCGGGGCGCGGAACTGGCCCCCGCCGAGCTCTCCCGCCGCCGCCCGGCCGCGGTTACAGGTGGCTCCGTGCCCTTGTGCACGTTTTGAAACCCTGTCGGTGCTCCAAGGCCTTTGCACCGCCCCCCTCCTCCCGCCTTCATATATATATATGTATATAAAATCTTTTTGTAGGATGGAAGCTTTGCTTGCACATCTATTGGCTCTTCAGTGGGACAGGTTAGGTTTAATTTCCTTGTGGCGCTGTCTGATTTTGTTCAGAAACATATTTAACTGTAGGTTGGATAACAGGCAACTAAATTTTTTACTCGCATTCAGGACATACTTAAAATAACCAGATTTTTAGCAGTAATGAGTGTACGAGGTCCCATTATGTACTATGAATGCCCTGTGTGTTATTAGCTTTTCCATTTAACTCTTCCTAATGCACATATTCCTAGTAATGTCTCTTTAGTGTATTGTGTATTAGTGACTACACATAAATTCTTCTGGATAGTAATGTGTAGCTGCTGGAAATTGCAAAAAGCAATTGGTCCATGCTATGACCTAATGAGCTGCTAAATTCATATATGTGGAAGTATGCAAGCCTAATAAAATGTTTATTTAGTTTTTTGTGGAATTTGCATGTGACCTAAGTTTTGTGATGAAAATAATTACTTAGGCCTGAAATCATGTTTACTGAATTGTAGCTGAAATATGTACATATGTATATTTGAAAGAACAAAAAAAATATTTTGTTCTCTGTAAAAGATCATAGTGGTTCCAATAAGTACCACTGCTAATAGGCAAAAATAAATATAAAAGAACACATGGGTATTTTTGGGAGCATTCTGAAAGTATTTACTTCCAAAGCTGAAAACTCTGTATTTGTGCGTATGCGGGTCAGGTGGTATTAAGAACTTAGCTACAGAATGTGGGTTATATTGGCACAATTTTTGCAAATACAAAAATTATCTTTTATGTGCTTCATGACTGTAGTGTACAGATGGTGGTGGGCCCATCACTGACATTCTTTGCTTATTATTGTCTAACTGTTATTTTTAAAGCTGGTAAAAGTAAGAAAGGAACAACTATCATTATATTTAGCATTACTTTTTGCCTTTTTTTTAAGTGCTATCTTTACACTTTTTTCTCCTTTTTTTGCAGTATTCAAATCTGCCACAATGATGTAATGAATAACAACAGCAGGTATTTATATTTTTAACCAGATTCTTTTGCCCTTTGCACTTTTCTGTATCTGTAATTGTGCATTAATTATGCTCCTACTGTGAGATTGCTTTTCCAGTTTATAGTTTTATTAATTCTCTAGATCTTAGCAGATGGTTATAAGATAATGATAGATTTTAATCACAATATTTTCTCTTTATTGAGCACATAATGGGAAACATGAGTTTTTACTTGAATTGCTTCCAGTATGGCTTTGCACAATGCAGTGGTGAATTCCCACTGAGAAAAAAAGGACATGCTGAAACCTCGTTTCCTTCCATGCACTTAAAATCTTAGTGTTATTCTTAAGTAGTAGTATCTATTATTAGCATTATAGTGATGCCAAGCATACTGATCAAGGTAAAGTGGTTAGATTGAAAGGATTATTTTATAAGATGCTCTTCCCATGTCTGTTGCTGTTTCATGAGCAGAACTCGGGTGAGTTCACTTAAGCCAATTGTTTTAAGAATTTTATGCCAGCAAACTGTTGGGCTTACAGGAATCTCCACTAAATTCAAGGGCAAACTCTTCCTCAGTCCCAGGTCATGACATAAACAACTACTTAGATGAAAAAAAAAACCTATGGGCACAATTTTATGTTCTCTTTTTTAAAAATATATGAGGCTACACAAGAAGATGAAAGACTGTACTGTGCCTCAATCCAAATTAGTTTGGAAGTGTTAAATCTCTTCTCTCAGATTGTAATGAAAGTTAGCCTATAGTAAAATAAGAAAATATTTTTCCTTACTGCATTTACTGAGCATAAAAGTCCCTAAATATCCCTGGCATAAATCAAGTCCATGTTGAGCAGGTATGCATTTTTAACTTTGTTACTGTAGTGCAGTACTTTTTTACTCTGACAGTGTGTTTTTTGCTTTCTGTACTCTGTGCTTTCTGAACAGCAGTTCATTAATAGGACAATGGTGTTATTTCTGGTGCCTTTCTTTAATGAATTAAAGAAATAGTAACTTCCACTTATTTGAGACGTGTAATACAGAAGTAATAGGCTTGAGTAGAAAAGAGAGAACACTGCATACTAACAAGCAGTTTAGCTGCAATGCGGTCTGTTCTGCAGGTTCTTGAAAGGCTCTGCGTACCTGTCTGAGCTGTGGTGGGGCGCACAGCGCAGCAGTAGAGTGGAAACTGGAACACAGACATTTGCAAAAAAGTTTGAACTTGCAATTGTTTATAATCAGGAGGCATTTTGCTAACATGAAAACTTCAGCTAACTCTGCTTAGTACTGAAATAAGTTTCATAGTAAATATTCTAGATATTAGGCACCACAGCACAGGTTGCTAGGTGTTAGCTTGTGTACTGAGTTACTTCTTTCTGTCAGGGCCTGATGGTGCTCCTTGACTGTACCTGTTTCAAACTTGTCTGAATCATGTGTCAATTAGCTGCCTAAAGTTTATTTAAATTTTGTGAATGGATTGGTATTTTGCATGTGCTGGATTTCATTACTGCCTTAATCCTCTGAAGATTTAAACAAAGAGAATCTAAGTGTTTGAGGCTGTTGGTGGTCAATAGGCTATAAGGTCACCACACTCTGTACTTCCCTCTTATTAAGCCATTAACTTTGGATAGTCTAAGAATTAAGCAGTGGGAGATTCATGGAGTCTTTAAAAACAAAACAAACCACTTTCCCTTCTGCAGTAATGTCTGCATTAACTTATAAGTGAAATATGGTTTTGTTGTTGAATGGTATTACTTTAGTATATACTCTTAGTTATTATATATACTAATATTGCATACTTTATATTCAATTAATAGTAAATACCATAAAAAGGGTACATTTCAAACCTAAGAACAGAACAAGCATAACACCCTAGGGAAAAGAAAGAACAGATTACTAAGGAGCTATAGCAGTGTAACCTCATTATATTATTCTGTCAGTGGGCCTTGCTAATTTAAAGATGTTTTCTACCATGGGGCCAGCTTAGCTTCACTTCTGTGTCTTGGCTGATAGAACAGTGTTTTAGAAACTTATGTGCTAGGGAATGTAAGGAGACCAACTCATTGTGTTTTTTTTTTTTTTTTTCTACACTGACTAATCATTAGTCACTCTGAGCTACAGAAGAGCAGCCTATCAGCGATTCAAGACTTTCCATCACAGTTTTTAAGCCTCTCCGGGTTACTAATTTTGTTTCATCATGCAACACTGCTCAGTCCCTAACTGCCCTTCTGTATGTCTGCTGAGATGTTAAGCATAAGGGGCTTGGATTGCAGAGAAACTGCTACCAGTGCAGTATCTTCTCCAAGAGGTTTCTTGCTAGGAGGTGTGCCTAGCGATGTAATATCCACTGGGAAGCCAAAAATACAATTTTTTTTCCGTCTTTGAGCTTTTGTGTCAACTGTTCTGAGTCCAAAACATTATAGTAACCACACTGCATTCTTAAGTGGGTTATATAGGACGGTCAAAAATGGATTTTTATGCTTAAGAAAAATTCCAAATGAGTATATATGAAGTACCTGTGCATGTGGAAGGCATGTATGGTAGTTTAGATTGCAATGTTATTTACATATGTTCACAGTAAATGCAAGCAAAATACATTTTGGCCATCATGGCAACATTACTCTGAGCCCATAATAAATTTTATTTTTCAATGGCATTGGGTAATTTTTAGGAGTTTTATTGCTTGACCAGAATAGACCAGTGTCACTAAAAGGAAAGGAATTAAAGCCAACATACTTGTTCCTATATACTTCACTAAGTATCAGTGCTGACTGTCTCTGTGCTTTTAAATAAAGTTTTTAGGCAATGGCAGATGCCTTTTCTCTTATGTTCAGAGTATGTGCGTTCTGGCTCATTGTGTCAATTTAAATGATCTGACTGTAAACAATTGAAGGGTTTTATGCACACTGAGCTTATTTTCATTTTGACAGTCTTAAAGCATTCACGTTATCACTAATTAATTCATTCAACATGTATGGTCATATCTATATATATAACACAGGAAAACTGAGTCCAAACTGAAGTCTCAACTGAAGATGTGATGTGTGCTTTAAGAGTATTAAACATCATGGGGATCTGTCATTCATAATAAAATGACCTTTGCTGCACTTAGGCTCTTCTCTGAGAACATGCCTTTTGGAGCAGTCTGACTCTTGGTGTTAAGTTCAGTTTACAAAGCTGTGCATGTATCAGCTGAGATGTGGGAACTGGTATTTCTTGTGAATTTTCCTTATGAAGTGGAAGGATTCTCAAGTTGCTTTCAGTAGCTTTATTTAAGCTCCTCTCTGTTTCACTTTTCACTTAATGTGCAGATATAAGTCACCTTGACTTACGAGAGATGTTGAGATGTATCTAGTAATGTCTGCAATGTTTGGATGTCCATTGTAAGAACACAGCTGACTATGCCCTGGGTTAAGCATTTTCACATGTCTTTATGTTTACACCAATTTCAAGGACACCTGTGTCCATTGGTATATGCCAAAGGCTGACCTATACAATGCTGGATTTTTTTTTTTTTTTTGGTTCTCTGTCTATCAGTGTCTGTTTCAACTCAACGGGCTTCCTGCCCACCCCTCAAATTATGTAATTGTATACATCAACACATTTCCCAGAAGTTGCTTGTGTTGGATTTGTTCCATCAAAGTGTTAAAGTATTTGTGTTTTGGTAAGTGTAAAAGTAGCCTGGAATTTTAAGTGTTCTGCTAGTTTGGGGTCTTCTCACATGTGCATACATCCATTCTGCAGAATTAACAGGCTTGGAATTTTTTGCAATTTTGTGTACATTCTGGTCACTACAAAGCTAAAGCCTTTGGACTGGCCAAGATATCTGAAAAAGTCACTGGCAAAATACTACTTTTATAGTAATTAATTCTTTGAACGTATGTCTGTAATTTTTACTGGATAATCTTGAAAAATTTAACTTTTTCTTAGGCTTTATGGCTTAGATAGTTATCTTTAGCTTGTGTACTAAGGGTTTTTTACTTTTCAGTAGGACTCATTTTAAGGTTCCTCTGTACATGTGTACTTTTTGTTCTCTGTTCCTTATAAAAATGCAGAAATACCGTAGACAGGACATATTCAGTGCTGTTCCACTCGGACTTAAAGATACTTAATGCCACAAGAGGAATTTTATGCTCTTGTAAATGGGAGATTCCAGACTTAATGTTGATCCATGCAACTTTGCTGAACTGGAAAGCAAATGTCCTTGTAATATTTTATGTAATTTAAAGATGTAAGAGAATCTTTTAAAGTGTACAGAAAATATGCTGTTTGTTCTTAGTCTCCTCTGCATCTAGATGAATGGCTAGTAAGAAATTGTGACTCATGCATATTCAAGAAGAACCCTGTGCTTTGCCCCACTTGTTGGTGGAATTGGGTATCGGTGGTCTAGATTTTGCCCCATTGTATCAATGAGGCTGCCTATGAGAATACGCAGAGATAGGAATGAAAGGTTTATGAACCTTCCCCTAAAGGAGTTTGGCTGTGAGCTATTACATCTCTTAAATGTTTTAGAATCATTCCCAATAAAGGTATTGTATTGCATTTGATATCATGTATTCAGTTCACTAACCAGAAAGAAAACTTGATTAATCAAATCTTTGTTTTTGAAACAAGTGGATGTTTAAGTTCTGCTGTGTTTAAATTGCTGGAAGATGAGTGGCAAAAAGTAAGGACTACTAAATCCTCCTGCAGTTGCCCTAGAATTTCTGAAATGAAATGAAATCTGTAATTCTTGAACTTTAGGTGTCAAATGCAGATAAATACATCCCATCTGAGTGTGTGAGTCTTCTGTTGCATCCTCTGTCAGTGCTGCAAATTAACTATGGTATAGAGTGGTAAATTGTATGCAAAATGCTACCAAATGAGGGTCAAAAGCCTTAGCAGTTCTACATTCTGCAAGGCGTACTGTGCTTGTGAAATACTTCTCCTTTGAGACAAACTTTCTGCATTCGCTGTTTTTCTCCCAAAGCATTTGGTCAAGGCTAGACTCACATTTTTTGCTCATACTGTATTTGATTTACATCAGCTGAAGGAAATGGTAATGAGCAACAGTGGTGGTGGAATTTAAACAGAAATGCACAAGGGATCTCCATCCTGCCGGCCAACTTCCAAATATGGGAGAAGAGACGCAGCCCTAACAGCCTGGGAAGGCATCCTCAGTCTCAGTTGGGCTTCATGAGCTTCTTGGAACTTGTTCAAAAAGGTGGCTGTTGTAATGCTTTAGTCAGAATAAGGGAATGAAATACAAAGAGTATGGCAGCAGGAAGAAGTGTCACAGAACTTTAACTGTATAGAGGCTGAACACCACAAGTGCAATTGTTTTCCATTGCTGTTTTCAGTATGCATAGTGTGCTTATGTCCAAATTGACATGTTTATCCATACTCTGGCAATCCCCTTTCCATTGTGGTTGCAAATTCATCAGAAGGACTCATAAGGGGAATGTTTGTGTGAAGATTAATGAAACTTACTACAAAGTGAGGGTTGGAAAACTGCCAGAACAGACTCCTAAGTTAAATCCACCAAAATTTAGGATCTCCATTTGCATATCCTAGTTCAAAAACTTAAAAAGAGTTATAATATACATTAAATGTAGGGGAGAGCTTTCAAAAATGTTTCCAGGAAAGCAGAGCTTCAGCAGCTTCTAACTAGTAGCTGATAGTCACCTGTGTTTGTGGCAGATATTCCAGGTTTCCAACTTGCCCAAGTGGCGGTAGCAGCAGCGCGGCAGCCAGGTACGTGGGTCCAAAGGAGCACAGAGCCAAACCAGCAAGGGCAAATCTGACAGAGTAAGGGCCTACGGAGTGGTTTGCGCTTCCAGTGAGTCACTGTTTACAAAATGCTTTGCAAGTGGTACCCTTACTGGGTGCATCATAGGCCAGGTTTAAGCCCTTTTGAAAGGATGAGGAGTAAACCTGGCTTTTGGAAACAATCCAAGAAAATGAAGCCAATGTCTTATAAATTGAACTAACATTTTAAAAAACAAAAACTCTTATGGAGGTTAGGAGGCTTCTTCTGGAGGAAAATAAGCCATAGGCCACTTTCTTTTGTTTGAAAAATAGGTCAGATAAAGGAAGAGTTGTTCTGCTTATTCTTATGGGAGAATATGTTAAGGCAAATATGGAAGTTAAAGATTTTATTTTTATTTTCAAGCCGGCTAAAGAATCATGTAATGTTCTCTTAGCACAAGAGATTTGATTGCACAGTATTTATGACTTCTGAAACGCTCTTTGCAGGCTTAACATTAACTGAATTTGATTTTCTTTTGGCTGTAACTGGGAAATAATTGTGTATTATTTATATAATTCTGTATAAAAAGCATCGACATTTCTCTCTGCGAATCCTAAACATTTTTTTGTTTGCCTCTACACCTTCCCTCTGCTATGACCATGAATAGAAAGATACCATGTGCAGATGAAAGGCTCTTAAATTTCAAGTCATAACTTTGTCAGATTGTGGTTGTAATGTTAAAGTTGAATCAGAGTGATTCAGCTAACACACTGGCAGTGAAAGATTTAATAGAAGTGGTACTAAATTATAACATTAGCTTTCAGAGCTGTCCAAAAGGGGAAATGTTGTGACCTTAATAAAGCTGTCTTAACTGCAGAAATTCTGTACTTTGTTCTGTTAAGAAGAATTGCTTTGGCTGCTGTTTGGAAGATACATTTTCCTCCCAAAGGCTTAAATCCTAATTCCCAGTCTGGTTCTGCTTTTCACTTTCCTTCTATGTACATGATCATAGAGTCTGAAACTCACTTTGCAAAGACATAAAAGACTCTCCCTTACAATACATGCACATGCTTTACCGAAGATCAAAAAAATGGATATACACTATCTGCATGGCTTTTGGCATGAAGGGTTTCAGTGTCATTAATTATTCAGTCGTAACTTCTTCTGAACTTTTGAGGAAGTAATAACTACTTTTGAACTCGGGATGAATTTAAATAATCAGCGAAAGGCTCTAAGTTTTAATATCAATCTTCTTTTGTTCTCGAATTTAGGAGAGGAAAGTAAACATTTTCATTCTTGTCTGTTTTCTCTGTTTGGATCAAATAGATTTGCTCAAATGAACAAAGAAGAGTAAATAAAGAAAAGCAAATTCCTGCTGTAGCAGAAGTCTCAGCTGTCACTGACTATTTGCAGGTGTTAAGCTACTTTCTTCCTCTAGATCAGTAGTTAGACTTGAAAGTTTTAGCGATTTCTTTAACTTTACTACAGTAATTGTACTGAAATTAAACTTGAGTTTAATGTTCATGCTGGTAGCAATAATTGGGTGTTAGATAAGTTTATTTTCAAAGATTTTTTTAATAGATATGAATTCTGCTTTTGTTCTTAAATAAGAATGTTGTTCAGTCTCTGGCTATATGAAGTAGAAAAGCTCAACTGGCTCCCAGCTATGTGAAATGAATTCGTGAGCTTTATCTAGATTGTAGTTTTATGACACCTTGTCCACATTGAGAAAGTTGCAGACAAGAAAGAGGGTTGACAGAGGAGCACAACGTATTCAGCACTTCCAGTGGCAGGAGTGATGACATAGGACTTAATACTTTTCGATAAAACACTGCAATACTTTTTCTGAATTTAGGCTGGCTTGCTGCTTCTTGCTTGCAGAAGTATTTTGTCTGCTTATATTTCCTGTCGCAACACTAGTGCGAATGAAGGCAGTGCATCCTTTAGTGAATATTTGCCCCAGTGTGACTTTGGGCTTCACACCCTTCGTATAGAATGATTATGCTCTAACACATCCAAGAAAGAAGCACCAAAATTTGTGGCAGGTTAAAAAGCTTTGGGGTGTTGATTTATGATACAGAAATATCTTTTCTGCTGTTAGTTCTGTTTTTTCTTTTTTTTTGTTTGTGCTTTTCTTCTGCTTAGTCCTTAAAGAGAGGCTAGAATTCATTTGTCTCTTAAAGAAAAGATACACTTTCTATAAACACAGTAGTGCTATTTCAAAATGAGTGATACCATGATGGAAAAAAAGGACACAAAATGCGTCATTGTGTCTGGCCCTACGGGCAAGCATGGACGTGATGACCTGAGAGGCACAGCTGTGGGTGTGGCCACATGGTGGCCTTGCCCTTGGTCACAAGGCAGAGACTGGCTGCTGCTGACAGCGTTGTAGCTGCCAGGTGTGCTTTTAGTACTCTAAAAGGTCTGTATCCCTAGGGAATTTTTATTATATTGCCTGTATACTGAAGATACCCTTTGTATACTCCCATGCACTCTGTTCATGTACTGGCAACACTGTGAGATGCAGTTTCATACATCTTTCTGCATGGAAATTAGGAGTAATCCTGTGGCATTTCTCTTCTGAAAAGATGACTGGAAACAACCTGCCATTGCTTCATGCAAATCTGTTTTCTTTCTAACTATAACATAGCCTAAAAATTTAAGCTGTTTTTAATTAGGTTTGCATTTATCTTGAAGACTGGGAGAGAGGACAGAGAAAAATAATACAGTAGAAACCCAGAGGAGAAGAATAGATCTGATAGCGAGGTAAAGGAAACATGCTGTGAACAAAGGACTGAGATAGGGTGGGAATTTCTGAAGGCAAAAGCATATAAGCATTCTACAGACAGGGCTGCATTGACTATCTGAGCTTTCCTGAGGAGAGGGTTTTAGTATGTCCATGAAGCGGCAGAGAGCATAGGCTTCATTTTAGCAAGGGAAACATGACATCTGTATTTTAGCTTCAAAGTGCATGGTAGTGGACAAGAAAAACATGAGTTTTTTTCATGTTCAGCTTCAGCAAAACTTCCTATGAAACCCCACCACACACCATGTAGGATTTGATACAGTTCATACATCCCCAGCAGAAAGCCCATGGGAGGTCAACTTCCCCCACCTCCCATAGGAAGCCAGTGCTGCTGTGGCTTTCAGGAAGAGTTAAAAATAATATCACTAAGTGTATTTCCAAATGTGATTATCAGCAGCTCTGTGCTATGCTTGCTCATGTTGGCAAAGCCTTGTCAAGGCAGTGTGTTTGAGAGCTGCCTGCAGTCCCTCATGGCTACAAAGTTTAAAACCAGGACAGAGTTAAGTGTGGCAGTGGAGAGGGTGCTGGGGTAACTTTTACTCCAGGAGTCTTGAACCTTGTTCTTAGTTGTCTATTTGCAAAATACGATAGTAATGCCAGTTTAAGGCTTGAACAAAGGGAATTGTGATCATAGATTTGTGTGGCTCAAGCTCCAAGTGGTTTTGTAATGAGCTTGGAGACAGGATGTTCAAATCCCTGCATCAGGTAGCCTGTAAAATACCAACTGCAGCAATCTGGGAGCACCCTTCAATGCTGCCAGATGTCTCAAAGCTGTGGTGAGGTATAAATGTTGGCTGTTGTGCAGTGCTGGGAGGTAAACCCGTCAGTGCGAGAGGGTTTTCCGACTCAAATGGAGAAAAGGTACTGCAGTGTCCAGTATGTATGTCCCGGTCAGCCCAGTAGCACAGCAGATAAAACATTCTGTTGCTTTTGTTCCTAGGCATTATTTAAGAGGATTTGTTCTATTCAGCACTAGCAAACAAGTGTTTATTATTATTATTATTATTTTTAAAGTCAATGCAAAAGGAGAATGAATTATGATGGCTTGGATCAGCTTTCTGCATGCAAAAGCCAAAGCAAAGATGTTGATTATAGTAGTGAGAGGCCTGTGTTTACACAGTCTTCAGTGTGGTGCAAGGACATAAGCTCAGAGATGCTGTATGAGTAGGAGACTGTGGCCTTTGTACTGAAATCCTGCAGATGATACTGGCTCCTGCAGTAACCAGCCCAGCTGTAGAAGGAAGGAGGAAGTGGCCCTGCTGTCATCTTTTTTTTTTTTTTTTTTCTCTCCAGTGGCAACACTGGGAGAGGGAACAGTGTGGCAACCCAGGCCAGACGTTGGCTTGTGTCTCGTGAAGTACCTTGCCTTAGCTGCCTGCAGCCTGTGTCATGGGGTTTGCTTGAGCAGGAGGATAGAGGAGCATTAGGAAAAGAGCAAGTAAACCAACAAGCCATCTAGTACAGTATGCTGAAGCTGCAGAACCAGATTATGCCTGTTTAGGGTCCATCCACTCTAGCAGGAGCTGTTAAGGGCTCCAGCAAGGCCCAGGAGCATGAAAACAGGGAGTGCAGACATGCAGTGAGTAGAGATAGAGCTCCCTGGTGAATCCAGGGCAGAAGGAGGGGTTCTGGATGGAGGGTAGGGGTTGAGGTACTCTGTCACAGAGGAGCTATGTAAAGAATCTTGCCCAGCCCCTGTGCATGATGTCTCAGGATTCTTTCTTCTGCAATAACATCTAAATTAGTGCATACACACACGTGTACATACATATATATATCTCTCCATTAATTTAGAAAAATTAATTTACAAAAAAGTAATATAGGAAGGATTCAGCTTCAGAATTAGGTGGGACAAGGGAAAAGGAAGCCATAAGAAAGAAGTAACCATTATGGTAAATTAATTGCTTTTTGCTGTGTACAAAGTAACTTGAAAGTACATCCAAGTATAAACTGAATTACACTTAAAATGATAGCAATGGCTCACAATTAGCTTTGAGCCAGCATGAAACGTTTTAAATGCTCTAAATTACCATTCCTTCTCACTACCAATGTGTTTGAATGTATGGACAGTGCAGGAGTACTCGTGGGAATTAGACATTCAGAGGGTAGTTCTGCAGACAGGAAAACTGTGCTCCTTCCTTTGAATTCTGTATATGGATTTCCCACCCTGACCAGAATTAAAGGAGGTTTCTCTCTGTACTGAGGTGTTTCTAGAATAATACATTGGAGACAGGCACTGCCCCCCCTCACCTGCGATTTAAAGGGAAGGCAGTTGGAATCTTAGGAATGTATTTTTTTGCAGTTGCAAGGGTCAAAGGGTGGCCTTTGTGTGTAGAATGATCCAAAGCTTCATATTAACTGTGTAAAAGCTGTTATAAAACTTCCTTTCAAAACAAATCACTTGTAAGCTGTTCAACATACTAAAATATAGCTGTAGCTACAAATTCAGTGACAGGTCATGAAATAGGCCCCCTTCATACCATGTGTATCACCATGGGTGTAACCTTTTGACTAATGTGATTGCCATCCCACAGTCTGAAACAAATTCTTCACCCACACCTGTAATCCTGTAGCCTTTTTAGGCTATAGCCTGCTTGTGAACCTGACATGGGGGGGTAAAGACATTTTAAGACCAAAGGCAACTGCAAGTCACCTGTCTCACCATGGCCATAAGCCCAAGTGTCAGACAGCTAGGCCTTAAAAGGGTTATCCTGTGACAATAGGTTTATCATGTCTTCATGTTTCTAAGCTGGAGTATTGCTGTTGGTCTCTTTTTTTTTTTCTTCTTCTTCTTTTTTTTGAGAAGCATAATTTTGTACTTTGTCAGATGAAAAAGATTCTTAAGTAAATTTTTAGGTAGTTTTTTATTCTCTTCTACCTCTCTGTTCAAAGTTGTTTACTCTAAAATGTTATCAATTTTATTCTTAGTCCTACTATTGCGACCAACATTCTTGTGTTCTCTGATTATTTAACACACAAAGATTTTTGAATAAACATTTCTTATTTCCTTTTTTCTGCCCTGGGGAGGAAAAAAGCTCGGAAATAGGGATCGCTGATTCTGAAAGCCTGAAAGGTAGACTTTGTCACAACACTTCATTCTCTAGTCGTGTGATTTTTCTGTGGACTGACTTATTTTCTGTTCTTCTCATTGATGGCCAAAATGTACTCACACATTTTGTTTTCATTGACCTAATCTTTTTGTGATGAATGTACTAGGGCTAGGAGGAAATTTAGGCTTTTCTTCTTTTTAGTATCGTATGCTGTTGTCCTGTGGATAAGATGGGTAAATTTGTTACTAAGGAAGTCATGGATATTCTGATTGCTTCAGGACTTAATATTCCCAGAAATAATGGCTCTTAAAGATTGTCCTGTATAATTTGGGAAATGAGCTTTTCAAAACAGGATACAATATTTCATTTTATATATATGTATATATAAGAAGTACAATATATTACTGCTGTTACTGAGAACTACGAGAGGAGATGTGTTGGGTTTGTTTTGCATATTTATAAATTATATATATAACTATAAAATATATTTAATATATAAAGTTGTTATATAATATATAAATATAAAAATATATAATACATATGAAAATATACGTAAAGCTGTGTGATGGTGGAAAGCCAGTGGCCCAAATTCTATAGAAAGTCAGACAACTTTGTGATAGTTCAGGGAAAAGTTGCTTCAAACTGTCAGATCATTTGTACATTTAAAATAACTTAAACTTTTTTAAGTAATATTTTAAAGTACAGTTTGAATCTTGGAAGGTAATTGAAGTGGCTTTAGAATTAGTTGCCTCTCTGTATCTATCTCAAATCTTATTTGTTTATTGCTATTGATGCAAGGTCTAATTAGAAAATGAAACCAGAGTACATTGACTACTTACAGAGTGCAGGTGCCTTAGGAAAGATACAATGTGTGAATCTTTGTTAAAAGTATCTACTTGAAGTGAAAGCAAAGGCAACTTCCACTCCCTGAATGGCACAATGGGAATAAAAAGCACAAGATACTGGTTTTTCTCCAGACTTAATATGGTTTAGAATATGCCTAGACAGAGAAAGAAGAGGGGCGGGGTGGGGGGGAAAGGTGAGCTTAAGTCTTAAGTGGCACTTTCAGAGATTGTGTAACTGCTAATATCAAAAGAACCAGCTATCTTTTACTTGGGAAACTAACTGTAGCATATTGAAATAGGAACTTAGATCAATAGCATTTTTACTTGAAGCTGTCAAAATTGAAGTATCAGCAATTAGGAGATTGTCCTATGACACTTAAATTTCATAGGACAACTGGCCAAATGTTGTAACAACCTGATGTGCTCTAGGTGACAACGCTATTCTGTATTGCTGAACTTGTGCAGGTCTAGCTTACTAGCACCCCTGAAATAAATAGAGGATTCAAAATTAGTAAGGTAATTGCTAGAAAAAAAAATATAAACCAATTTAGCAATAGTAAAGTATAAGATTTTTACCACTGAAGTGTGCTTGGTGTTAGTGGAACAAGAGATTCAGTCTTTTGTGGGGCCAAGTACTAAATTCTCACCCTACCAAGATCTATGAAAGCATTTTCCTTGATCTAAGATAAACAATGCAGACCGGAAGCATAAGGCTGATGTTTTTCTGTGGGAAACTAAAGCTAGATTTAGAGTTCCCTCAAGCCAGGCTGTTCAAAGTGTTTATTTGGAAAAATCTGCATTTGTGTTTTGTCCATGTTGACCACACAAGAAGAAAATTCATCAAAGTCTGAACTACACGTAAAAGAATCCATTCCCCTACTCCTTTTTGCTTGGCTGTGATTGGCGCATACACAGGTGAGCTCTGGCCCTTAGCAAAGCCTTGGGGAAACACAATCTTGCTTTCTTCCTGTCTTCCCTGAGCTGTTGACAGAAATGCAATGCTTGCTTGCATGTGTTGCAGGCTACTCTATTAAAGAAGCTTCAATGGGGTTTGCTGTTATACTGAAATGCTCAGTCAGCATTGTCCTGTGAAAGAGTATATATTCCTACCGACTTCTGAAGTGTTAACTTGCTCGTGTTTTGCCTTTTTTCTTTAGTTTTCTTTTTTTTTTTTTTTCTTCCATATTAAAGGCCATTTCAGGGTTGGAAATGATCATCAAATAGTAGGCAAAATAGTCTACAGTCCATTTAGAGAGCCAGACTCTTTTGATATCAATATCTTCTGTGAGAATATTACAGCTAGAGCTGTAATGTCCCCTGTATGGGAAAGTGAGTTGTTCACCTGTCATAGCTGCTGTGTGTCATAATGGTTACAAGTTTTTTTGTTGTATTTTGGGGAAGGAAAAGGGAGGTGGGGAAATGTGACTTCTGTTGACAACTGCTAGGCAAGTATGCCCTGCTGTCTGGGGATTAGAAGCCTTGAAGTTGACTTGGAGGCTGCCTCTAGTTCCCATAACTTGGCACTGTGCAACCTATCAGTGTCATATGGTGCTAAGGCCTTGTGCTGGCTGTGTGCAAGTGATGGACATCACCAGTGCTGTGTATCAAGCTGAGAAAGTAGCAATGAGGTGGTAACTGTAGAAAACTGTATGAGTGTTAAGAATGTGTAATGGTGTAGTTTGCACTTTGTTGTGCTGTAGCTTCTGATTTTTTAATAGTCAGAGATGTTGACCATCTAGTTTCTACCCCTTTCTTCTTCACTGAATTATATACACCTAAATTATGCTCTGTTTAGTGACTTTCCTGACCCTTGCAATTCTGCACTGTGGGGAAATTTTCCTGAGCTACTATACTTTTAAAACACATAGAACCTTCTTCCCCTTCTCCAGTCCTACCACATCATCTTTGATATGAAGTCTAGTCTGTCGAAACAAAAACATTTTCAATTATTTTGCATGGGAAATTTTCACTGACTGTGTGATTGTGTATGTTCTTCTGTTGCATACGTTTAACTTGTAATGCAGGGACATGTGAAATCCCTTGTGACTGGCCTGAGAGAGAAGAGTGGCTTAAGGACTGCATGATGCCTCAATTACTGATGCAAACAATTTTCATCTTGCATTGAGCAGAGACTTGCTTCTATTTAGTGATGTCTTCCAGATTGTATTTCCTGAGAATGCTATCAGAGTGCGAACATTTTTCAGGTAAAATAAAAATCTTGACCAGATTTTTGTTGTCTCTCAAGTTCTGCCAATGCCTGTCTGTATTAGATGAGCCTAAACCTCCATGGCTAAAACAGGTTTAATATTTACACATCTCAGAGGCATGAGTCACAACTTGGTCTGTAAAGCACACAGAGTTCCCCGTGAGCGCAGTATCATTTCCAGACAGAGAGCTGCTCTGAAAAATGTTAACAGGTGGAAAACGTAAGCAGATAAATGGATGCCTCTGCTCTCCAAGAGGGTTATTTTTACTGCCTGCCTGAGCTGGGTGACTAAATGTACCATGCGCTGGACCTGACCCTCCCCCATTTTTAAAGCAGCTGAGGCAGTTTGGGTGTATGTGTGTTTGTGTGTTTGTACAGAGAGCATAACTGGGTCATTGATTTTCAGGCACAGCTTTAATGGGATCAGGCAGCATGAGAGGACTGGATCATGTGTAAAGGACATTCAACACCAAGTCCAGTCACTGATCACAGTAAACCTGTGGCTCAGATGTTTTTGAAGGCTCATATAATAGAAGACGTATCAGGCGTATCAGACGTATCATCCTCCCTCCTTGCACTTCTCTTTTTCTCTTTGGGAAATATTATTTATTTGTAGTCTTTCACAAAATCTGTGCCCTTTACCCAGTGTCCAGCTTTATCCTTTACACTTGTAGCAATGTATGCATGAAACTGAAAAATTTTCATCCAAGTAACTGGATGAAATATTTCTGTCTGCAGACTGGTCCTTAGAGGAAGAATGAGACCTGGGAGTTCATGAAACTCCAGATGGTTCAACCTGGGTGCGTGACCAGTGGCTTGCACATTCCTGCAGCCTTGGCCATGCTCTGGCGTCATCTTAGAGGCTTCAACACCTCTCACTCTATTGTCACAAAACACTCGAGGCATGCCAGCTTCCCAGGAGTCTGTGTAAATAGCTCTGTCTTACAAAACGCTTGATGTGTTCATGCAGGGTTCCAGTTAGGAAGGTGTCTTGCTCATCCTAGATATAGTTTGGGGGAAGGAGTGTATAAAAGAAAGCATGTAGCACGATGTAATGGTAAGTTGCTATATGCTTGAATATGCTATAAACAGACTTTCAGCTCAGGAGTGAAAAGTTCAGTAGTGAATCATCTGAACTCTCACTCCCACCTACTGAATATATTAAATGTTTTGAGGAAAAATCATCATGAACAATAATATAAAATCTGCTTTTATTTGTGGATTGTATTGCATATCCCCACCTGAACAAAAGGGAGTTCTGTTCTTAATGTGCTATCGTAGCCAGTGTGCTTCAGTTTGATTCCAAAAAGACCTGTAATACTTGAGAGCAGTTTAAGGGAACTGCTCTGTATAGATTCACTCCTTAGTCTCCACTGAACCCCCACAGCATGAATGCCAGAGGCATGTTTTTGATGAGTAACTTTTCTCTAGAAACTGGCTGAGAGCCTCAGACTTGCTTCCAGAGAAACAGCAAGGCTTCTCTTAATCTGGTAACTCTAATTGCTGTTGAATTTGGAGGAACTTGGAGCTGATCTCTGAAAGTATCTATCACTGCTAATTTGTTTTAGGCTTAAAAAATTCTATCTAGATGATTTTGTTCTGCTTTTAGGACTTAAAAAATGCCTTTTCTGTATTTTAAGATCTTACAGATAACTGCTAAGAAATGTTTTAGCAAAGATGTCTGTAATACCAACCAGTATATAATATTTTTGGTATTTAGTTGTGCTGAATTAACTAAAGTCATTTGCTTGAATGTTTTATAATAGTCTCTTTTAGGTAAAGACACACAGATCTGAGGTCTAGTTAAAAAAAAAAAAAAAAAACTGTAAAACGTGAAAAATATCCTTTCAGCAAATCATATCATTTTGCAGGGCATGTAACTATAGACTGGATTATAAGACAGCAGCATGGAAAATGATATAGCTCTTTCTGAATTCAGAATATTCACCGGATATTCTTCATATGCACAGACTCTGAGGCAGGCGTAGAAGAAAGTTTTGTGTCATGGGCTCACCTGTGTTGAGAACACTTTGTTGCTGCAGCCTTCTTCCAAATGTGGGCCTTTGGCAGGGTCACAATTGCTGGGATATTTATGGAGAGACATGCAGCTTCCCCAGCTGAACCACCAGGAGCTTTCTAAAAGCTGAATATGAGCGATCGTCTCCCGGCACGGCCACTAATGTGGTGGTCGGGCATTATTCAGGCTCCTGTTACGTAGGAGTAAGTCAGTGTCTTGACTCTGTCTCCAATATCCTATGTGAATGTAACCACCAGGTTACTGATTTTTATTACATCTGGCAAGTTTGATGAAGTTTCAATATTAGTATCTTCTGACAAAACAGTTCAACCTCTTTTTTTATGATAGATTCCCAATTTGTAAACTTGTGACTTGAATGGAGGTGTTGTTCATTAACTTGACTAAATTTTAAGACAGATAGTGACATAGCAGTTTTTTTCTGCCCCCTTTTTTTTGAAGATCAGAAATGACAGAACACAGTAAGGTAAATGTGCTTGTTAAATTCTTAGCAGCAGGAGCAGCAGGTTGCCATCGTTTACTGGACAAATTACAATTTCTAAATACTCAGGAAAATTGGTCTTAGAGTACTTTTCAAGTGGTAGAAAATCAAATGTAGTTAATCATCCTTGAAATTGAAGCCGTGCAGACCCTCAGATTCTGAAATTGTCTGAACTTGTCTGCATAGAGAACTATGCTCGATGTGGAAAAAAGTGTCTGCACCTACTGTAAACAGAGGTGGAACAAGCTTGTGTTCTTCCATTTTTTCCTCTCTTTTTTCTGAAAAGGTTTTTTAATACAATTGTATGAATGCTATATTCATCTGGTAAGGTGACCGGGCAAAGGGACTGCTGTATTCCAGTATTAAGTTACTGGGTGGTATGTTGCTACCTCTTATATACATGAGAATAGTATCAGGAAATGCAGTACCAAAAACTTTGGAGGTAAACTTGATAGGCTTGCATTTTTCTCTGAAAGAAGCCAAAGACTTAGAGAATTAGTTTGACCCTTCAGAAAGAGTTGCACTGAATCTGGACTTAAGTTGGTTTTAAGCCTCCACACTTGCAAGTGCCCCTCCTGTTGCAGTAGACAAAATCTGTTTATGCACAGGTCCAAAGGCTACGGTTTGCCTCACATCCTGAAATAATCTTCTGTTCTAGCTGCTGACTCTATCCCGGAGGTTGATGCTAAAAATCTTGACACATTCCTAACTGTGAAACAGTATTTTAAATAAAAGAGAAAAACTCAGCCTAATGCATGCTGACAAATGAGAACAAGTGTTTGAGAAAGGAGAGCCAGAACTGAGGTGTTTTTCTTCTCTGTCCTATGCCAGAAGCTTTAGCAAAATGCCTCCATTTATCCCAAAGCCTCCCTGCTGCTGAGGAGGAAGGAATGCCCCTGGTACCAAGTGCCCGGGAGCTCCCCAGAACAGCCTTGTGCTGCTTCAGGGGGTACTTCAGCACACAGCCTGGCCAGGCAGGACAGGGGACTTGTTCCAGGCCTCGCTGGCTACAGCACTTGTAGAACTAACTTGTGAGGAAGGTTCCCCTTGGCACTCAGCCTGCTGCTGGCGCAGGCGAGAGCATCTGCAATTGTTACTCTTGCTTACTCTTGCTGATTTTGCTTTGTCTGTTTGTATGAATTGATACTAAGGCATTGACTTATCCCAAATCTTTGAACAATTCTTTCAGTGGGAAGTCAGACAATAGATAGAGGATAATGAGTTGTTTCTAATTACACCTATTTTTTTGTTGTTTTTTTTTTGTTTTGCTTTTTGAGTTGAGAAACAAGAGCATATTTGGCTTGAGCTTGGAGCTCTGAATCCAAGAATTGCTGAGCTATAGAATATTAGCATTGATACTGACTTGCTGTGTGTCCGGGAAGAAATGTCATTAATAGCGTGGTCTTGTTTTTTTTTTCCTTCTTTATTTTCTGGTAATTTACTTTTGTTTTGTTGTCTGCTTGTTCCTAAGAGTTTTGTTGGAAACTCTTATGAACAAGCAGACCCACACATGTAAGTAGCCAGTAGTGCAGTATTCAGAATACTACTGCCTGTATGTAGTCAGTCTGGCAAGTTACACTTTGTGGATAAAAAATACAAGTAAAAATAATAATCTGAGTTTTGACCTAAACTTATGACCAGTTAAAACTCAGTTATAATCCTGTCTTTCCATTTATCTTTTATACTTTTAATAAATGCAACTGTATAAAGCAATATATGAAATTCTTGAATTAGACACTGATATAAGGGCCCAGAAGCTCTGATGAAGTTCTGCACTTCTGAACACCCTGCCTATTCTCACTAGCCCAGTCCTTCTGGAATGTATTGGATAAAATAGCAATGCTTGCACAGTACTTCTGGCAAATCCTAGCAGCAGGTGTTTTCCTGTGCAAGTACAGTGTAGTAAGAATGCAGAAGTATGTTCTCCCCCTGCTTTTTTTGTTTCACTACTGAATACAGACAAAAATCCATTTTGTTAAAAGATAAAACAATATTGTACGTGAGTTTTCCTAATGTGCAGCTTTTGGAAGCCTACCATACAAGAATAGCCCTTTGCAGCACAAACTGTCTACGAGAGACTTCTGCGGTAGGATTTGAAGAATTCTTTAAATTCTGAGCAAGAAGAATTGTATTTTTCCTCCTGCAACTGAGGTAGAATACACACTATATGCACAATGTGTTCAGGGTCTCCATAATGATGTTATGTGAGGTTCCCAAATACAAAAAAAAAAATGACACTTTGAATTGTGCCTTGATTTAGCTATTGTTATGCATTTAATTCTGAAGACATTACTTCATATGGCATATGAGAAGCACTTGTGAACTGTCACCTTTTGTAATGGAAAACTTAGGAAATGTTCATTCAAGTGAAATATAATATTCCTTTAAAGTTTACTCTCTGGATAGCCAGGGCAGTCAAGCTCAAGCATAGATACATAATGCAACTGCACCTATCCCAGAATCTAAATTTTCACTGGGGTGCCCTGAGCTACATACAGAGCTCTTGATCAGTGTAAAAGGTAGAGCACAGCCATGCAGCACCCAGAGAACCAAGAGATCCAGGCTTGGGGACAAGTCTGTGCTACAGGAGATCCTGCAACTTGGGTAGAGAAAGCAGCCTTAGTGACTGGGGACAGAAGGCACCGGAAGGAGCTGAGGTGCTTTAGGAGGCCACTGCTACTGTGTCAGGGTGGGCCCAATGCCCTTCCTCTGTAGAAAGAGAGGATATTGCTTAGGACAAGGCATGGAGGGAAGTGAAAGAGTTTTGAGATAAGCTGTGTACATGGCTCACCCAAAGGAAGGGATGTGGTAAAATAATACTTCTGTGTCTCAGTGATAAATGTCTGCAGAGATGGGATGAACTCTGGGGCAGTCTCTGAGAATGGCCGTGTGCGTATGGCGAGGCAGTAAGCGAGGTGCTCCTGGGCACTGTGATCCTGACTGGTCCCGGAGCCAAGCTAAAGTCCAGAACTAAAGGACTTGGATGCAGTCTTGCCTAGATGCTGTGATGTAGCTGGGAGTCCTTGCTTGCTAGGGGCATGTGGAAGCAGGGACTGGCATGGCTTGTAACACAAAGGACTGAAACAAGAACCAGTACGTTAGCTCTGAGGCCACTCTGAGCAAATGTGTCTAGCCTTACTGGTACTTTAAATAGTAACTGGCCACAAACTTGTAGTTGTTCAGTTTCCTCTTCCTTTTGTGTTTGTGTTTTTCTCCTTACAGTTCTTAGAAAACAGCATGTCTCCAGAGGAAGGGTGTTAAGGAAGCTGTAGTTCCTTCTTCAGTAAATACCAGATTGAGAGTTATCTGCTAGGCTACAATTTTGTTTTTCAAATGTGTAGCGGTGTTTCAATAAAATTATTCTATTTCTTTTATTTCAACAATTTTCTGGCCTGCCCGTAAGGGTGAGTCTTTGGTTTTCGTACTGTTAACAGCCCATAACTAAACTTCACTTGTATTTTTAATTACTGCATGTCTAATGAGGTGGCAACCTCATATTTCTTGATTGTTATTATAAAGATTTTATCTTAATTAACTTTTCTTGACTTGTAGAAGGTAAATAATTCATATTTTGCTATAAAAATTGTTTGTCAGAAGTGGAATTCTTGAATTAGCTACTGTTGTAGACCACAGTATTGCTGCTTGTTTTGTCTCTGAACCAATGAAATAGGAGAGAGAAGGATTAGAATAGAGATTAGCCTAAATTTCTTAAGTATTTGCTCAAAATCATATTCAGAACCTTTATTGTGATAAGCAGTGCTGAAACTGGGAAGCGATTTTGCAGGTTTCCTGTAGTTCTTTAGACCTGGCTTCCTTCTGTTGCACTTGCTTGACTTGCTGCAGCTTGTTCATGTTCTAATCTGGTTGTGCTGATAAAGGTGTTGAGCTGTCAGGGCACTCAGAAACAATGTCTGCTGCAGGAGTCCCCACATAGGGGAGCAGCACACACAGCTTTTTGTCATTGCTTTAACCAACCCATCTAACTATTTTGCTCTCAGTAAGTGTATTTCAAAATAGCATTCATTATTTTTTTTCTTGCTTGCTTTTGATGCTGTGAGAGGTTTCTACACTTTAAGCTCTCAAATTGCTGTCTAGCAGGTAGAAGCAGCACTAAAATAGAACGTTTCTGCAGTATGGATTACAAGGCACAGAATTCCAGCATGGAACAGCTGGCTGTTAAATTACAGTGCATGGTAATCAGCATGTCATGGTGGAGGATTTACATGGTTGATAGTAAATGCCAGCCAATTATAAAGTGAATGCATCACTATTTCTGTCTCCTCAACCAGAGCAGTATCTGTATAGTAATTTGCTTCTGTACTCACTAAGCTGTAATTTCCAAGTTGTCTGGAAAATGACGCAATTACTAATAGGGAAACATAATGTATTTGAGAGAGATCTGAGTGTGTTTGGACATTGTGCTGAAATAATTTAAAGTAATATTCACAGTTAAGCTTTGGGAAATATACTGTTTCCTTAATTTGGGGATTTTTGGGTTTTTTCCCCATTTATGAGTTAGTACAGTCACTCTAGGAAGTGACAATTGTCTGTTAGGACCTAAGAACTGAGTCATGATGTGCTTTTTTCCCAAGCAGGTGTTTGATGCTTGTGGGAGAATCATTGCTTCTATCTCACACGTTAATCTTCAGGCAATGTGTAGTGTGCATATACATAGATCAAATTAAAGTACGTTACTCTGGACAGGAAAGATGACTAATAAAAATAACTAGTAGTGAAATAAGTTTGTGGGTTTTCATCATGGGTTTTTGTTGTTTTCTAGTGACTAAAGGTTTCTTGCTATTAGGTAGTCATGGCAAAAGCGAGTATAGGCAGCGAGGGTCAGCTTTCTAGTTGTTGGGTGTTCTCGGAGTACTGCTGCGTCTTATCTTATCTGGAATATAATGCTATCAAGCTGCTGAGCTGTCAACAGCGCAGTACTCATTCTGCAGGATGGATGAGCACTGCTAGTTTCCTCAGCTCAGTTTACAGTGTCTTTGTAGCGCACCTTCCCATGCTGGGGCTTCCTGTGCATTGCTGAAACTCTTTATTGCTGCCTTGTGTACATGTTGCTCAACAACAGCAGATATATGGGTCCTAGATCCAATGTCCGCATGTAATCCTTCACTGAATATTGGGCCAAAATTGGAGTGAGAAGTTGGAAGTGTGAAAGCAGGAATGTGCAGTGAAAATATCCCCCTACCCCCTTACATAATCATGGCTTCGTTGGGACGTTTCCCTATAGGCTTCCGTTACGTGGCTGCAGACTGTCAGGGATGCGTTTGAAAGGAAATGACTAAGCCCTCCTGTGGCCAATGTCTGCTGTAGTTAAATGTGGTACTGGGTAGATGAGGATTTAGGGGAATACAGCGTATTGCTGAGCCCGCTGTGGCTGGAGCATATAAGCCACGGAGGGCAATATGTATTAATCTGCTGGCAGGCAAAATGAAGGGATGTTCATGAGAGATAATATATTTCTGAAAAGGAGCACCAGTACCAGCATTCCATTTGTCTGCTCCTGCCCTGCCTTTTCTTGTCTTTCTTCCGTGTTGAAATCTCTCACAGAATCACAGAAGGCTTGAGGTTGGAAGGGACTTAGAGCTCACCTGGTCCAACATGACTGCCCAGGCAGGCTCACCCAAAGCAAGTTGCCCAGAACTGGATTCAGATGGCTTTTGAAGATCTCCAAGGAGGTAGATGTTCAGAGAAGTTGTGCACTTTGTTCCAGGCATACTCATAGTTTTTTTTTTTTTTTTAATGCTGTTCAGATAGCATTTCCTATGTTTCAGTTTGGTCCATTAGCTCCTGTCTGTTCACCACTAAAAAAAATCTGTCCTGCTTTCTTAATACACCCCCTTTAGATATTTATACATGTTAATAAAACTCCCATGAGCCTTCTCTTCTTGAGGCGGAACAGTTCCAGCTCTCTTGACCTTTCCTCATGAGAGATGCTTCAGTTCCCTTACTCATCGTAATGGCCCCTTCTGTCACAACAAATGGGTGCTCTCATATATTTCTCAGGAAAACACACTCCATAAATGTTAATACACACTTTATTTTCTTTAGACTTGCTAATTTTTTGCTTATGCTTTACTAAGCTCACATCTATAGGCAGTGGCTATTCAATGACATTCAGGGAAGGACAGTGAAATGTATTTCGGTAGACAAAAATACTAACCTTTTACTAGTTAAAATGATGAGTTTTTTTTTTCTTATTTAAGGAATGAATCACTTAACATCACACAAGTTATCTGCTCAGCTCAGTGTTTCAGCTACTGTTATATCTGATTCTGGATATGGATGTGTCACAATGTCTAATTTAGGGGGAAAAAGGTGAACACTGACTTGTAAGAAGTGATTCATGTTTGAATGGTAATACAGGCTCCAATTTGATGTTCCAGAAATGCTTTCTGGCTTCAAGGGCCACGTTTGCAAACATAAAGTATAACACAGTTTAAATTGCAAACTTGCAAAATTGCAAACTGTAAACATAAATGGAGATTAGACAAAGGAACCCTATAAAACATACCCAAATTGACTTTCCACCTCTGAGTTTGTAATTAACCTCTCCTTAAAACTGAGACAATGGAGTCGGTCATGTGTTTTGTGTGGGATTGCTGGCAATCTCAGGGGATTGTATCAGGGTTAGCTATGAATTTTCTTGCATTATTTACCATTGACTCATTTGTCACCATCTGCCACTCCTCTTCCTCAAGTAAATATTGGCAAATGTTGTTGCTGCAAAAAACAACAGAGTCAGTGCTACCTCACAGCTTTCTTAGATGCTGGCACAATTGTGCCAGGATAAGACCAAGTGCTTATCTGGAAGCTATAACAACCATCTGGGACTCTCTAAACTAGTGCCTGTCAGAGCAATCCTAAAGCTTTTCCAGATGATGATGGGACAGTCAGGATTCAGGTGAGGAAACAGCAAAGCTTTCTCCCTCAGTCATTTAAGCTGTGCCAGGGAGTCTGAGCTGTCTTCTGGCTTGTAGAAAAGAGCAAGGGCAGAAGATGGCTGTATGAAATCCATGCTTTCTTTCCTCACCTTCACTGTAGAATTGTAAAATTCCCTGTGACCTAATGCTATGTATAGTTTATTCAGAAAGTGGTATGTTGGTATAAAACAGCAGACAGTACAAGTTTCCTACTTTTAGGACTGTTTTTACAAAAAATGACCGTAAGACCTTTGCTGGATTCTTTTTTAGAAACCAATAATCCAAAATTATCTGTTCATTGATCAGGTACTTAACCAGCCTTCCTAAATGAGATACTTCATGATCCCTAATGACTGTCCTCTTGAGGCTTAGTAGTGAACTGTCTCATTCTGTTTGCTTTCAAGCATGTTTTCAGAACACTTGAAATATATGCCAAAACCACCAAAGACATTCATCTGACCAAATCAAACTTTAAATTCTATTTCAGTCACGGTCTTCTGAGTGAGATTGTTAAAAGATGATGATTTATCTGTGTTGTTCTTTCATCTATTCTGATTAGGTAATCAATGGTAACCCAGGACAGTGAAATGCGGAATGGAGATGCCCTGCTAAGTTTGGACAAATTTGCTTAGTCCTGGAAGCAGTACAATTCCACGATCATGTGACTTCACCTAGACCAGTTTTCTCAGCTTCATGTTAGGCTTTGCTATGCTGGAAAGTGTCACATCAATGTGTTTGAAATCCTCATGAGGTATCTTCCTTGGACCTTTCCACGGTGCTCTTTGCTATGTCACGTTGATCTTACCTTGTGTGCTAAAGATGGTAGCTAGACCTTGAAATGCTGCCTGACCAGTAAGAGACAGAATTAGCTGTTATATCTTCTTATTTTAATGTGTTATTTCTGGTAGCACCTGGTGAATTCACCTGCTGGTGAATCAGGTTCTTGCAAGCTGACTTTTCAGTGAAGAAGAAACTAGTGATAGGGAACTATCCTGCCTCTTCCTTGTGGCAGTCAGACCTACAGAGCAACCTTTTTTTCTGAGGCTTAAAGGTTACTTGCATGTAAAGAAAAAGAGTTCTTGAGAGTGGTGATATTGCTGAGTAAAACCTATATTTCTATAGAGCTAACTTGTGAAAATTAGATCTTTGGTAAAATTAGTGAGTATTATGAACACTTTGAGAGGTAGACAGAAGGAGATATCTAAAAAATGAGCTATAAACAGCTGCCTCACAAATAGAGGCTCAATTTATGAGGTTTAAGTATATTAGTATTTTGCAGACTTGTTCATTCTTCTCTCTTTTCCCCCATCATCCTCCAAAACAATGAGCTCTTTTTTTTTTTTGAATTTAAAGGATTCCTTCTTAAATACTTGTCATGATTCTAGTCTTTTTTTCTGCAACCACGAGGGATATAATTTTTCTTGTAAATAGAGGATTGTCTTAAACTTCTTAATCTGCTGAATATTTACTGCCTTCTGACATCCATACATCTGTTTTGATAAGTATGGAGGTTTTGCATCATCTCCATGCCCATTTCCTTTGTGTCTGTTCTAATTGGTCTAGATACCTAAATACTTCTGTGTCTTCATATGGCACTAAGCTGATGTTCATTCTGAACATCCAAGCAGGCACCTAGGTTTACAATATCAGACATTTCAGTGTTGTTCACCAGCCTTGGTAGTGTGGCTTTGGCAGCAAATGCAATTAAGGCATCAATTTTAGGCTGTACTGTTAACAGTAAATTCCCCAGTTAACAGAGCTATACTTTGGTGGGTTTTCATGTCATAAATTCATCAGTATAAGTGTAAAAGAAACAATGAATTGGTTTGAGCTTCAGATATCATAGTACTATCTTTCTGCAAAGTACTTTGCAAGAAAACAGCAGCGCACTTATCAGACGGATGCATAAATTAATGTGGCTTGCCTCCATTTAAAACTTTTTTTATTTTGTGTTTTCAGTCCTTCCAGGAATGAGTCACGAAGTAAAAATACTGAGAATATGGAAATCTAATGCAAAACATTAACTCTTCAGTTGCCTAATCATAGTCACCAGAGTATGATTAATGACTAGGAATACTTTTTCACTTTGCCTTGAAAGGAGTCACTACTAAAACTGGAATCCTTTATGCAAAGTAGTCTGCTGCTTCCATCACGGCCTTGCGCAACACACGAGACCACTGTCCTGGCTTTTGTGTAACATGTGGGGCTTCCACACCCAGCACTTGCTGCAGAGGCCTGGCTGGTGTTGCTGCCGTGGCCTGAGCTTCTGCTGTCATGTTCTCCTTGCAGTGGGGTGAGTTGCAGCTTACTTGGTGACAGCTGCTAGTTATTAGGAAGTTGGTGAGGTTGCTCTCTGCTTCTTGTAGGCTTCTCTTGATTGCAAACATTATTACGTTAGTCATACAGAGAGCTTTGATTCATATTCCCTCTGCTCCCCAAAACTAGGCATACCATGTGCCTTTTAACAGATATTAGTGCTGACCCATGAGACTGCACTTGATGGAGCAGGTTGTTCAGCATGATCAAGGTCATGCCATGGATTGGGATGTCTGTGAAAAAATGCAGAGGTCCTAGGCCAGCTATGCCTAAAAATGTGCACTGCTGCTCCTGAAACAGCACGAAGCAAGGCACTGCTGAGAACCTGTGGAAAATCACAACACTGCAAATCCCCAAAATGCAGAGACTGTGGCGAAAGTCGGAAAGTACATGAGCTGAGGTCTAATGGAGCGAGTTGTGCTCAGAGCAATGCGACCTGACATGTCTAAGTGAGAGAGCCCCACAGAGCACTATTGCTGCTGCAGGTCAGTGCATTCTCAGCCTCTTGCTAAAGCTGCAGTGTGGGCTTGGAACTATGACTTGCAAATCATAAACTACATAGTAAATAAATTCCTGTGCATTTTGTAGCGTCTCCACTATACCGTTTTTTAAAGGTATCCAGGAAGCGGAATGCAGTTACTTGTGCAGAAGTTTGATCTTATTGAATGATATTTCTATTTCATGACAGTCTGGATTTTAGACTAAGAGAAAGTTGCCAAATTCTGACCGATGAAATGTGTACCTGGTGCCCATGAAATTGTGTGAGCTGTTGGCATTAATAAGAAGGCTGAATTTGGGATTGATCCTGACACACAAAAAAAATTAAAGACTTGCTATTTTATTTTCTATGAGAACATAATGTAGGCCAGCAGGATTGATGGAGGCTATCTTTTAATGTATGACTACTTGGCATGTGTGTTTATTTTTTGTAAAATGGCTATTTGAAAAAGCAAGTGCAGCATAAATATCTCTTCTGAATTGCTCTCAGGCTGAGGTAAGATACATGTATAGAAGCAGAGAAAACAGTGAGGAACCTGGCATTAACTTACCCCCTTATGGGATGAAGGCTTTTTTTTTTTTTTTTAATACAAGCGAGGTTGTTACATAGTAGATTCTTTAAACATTTAGCTTAAACCATTCTAAATATTATTAATGCACTTGAACAAATATATTTGACTGTTCCTTTCTGATTGATGCCCGTCATGATGCCCCAGCACCATTCTGCTAAGGCAACTGCAGGCTAATTTCTGCTCCACATACCCAGCTTTGGTTAGCTCTGAGTAGCAGAGCAAGTCCTACAGTCTAGTTCTGTCTCAGTCTAGTCTCTCCTGTCTCAAAAACAGACGACTAGCCTTGCTGCTGGTCGTATTCAGAGGTGAAATTGTTCTTCAGTCTCACTAATATAATGAATCAATCTGTTCTTCTGAAATGGGATCTTTTGCATCTCTTATCCATATATGTTCATAATTGCTTCTGCAAAGGAATTGTCACTATCTAGGAATCAGATATATCCAGCAAAGAAAACGAAGTAATTTTTTCTCCCTCCTTATACATTTTTCTAGCTAAGGAGAACTCTAAGCAGCCTTCTGAATTATTCAAGATTCTTTAGCCCATGGAATTTTCAATCTGTTTGAAACAGCTAAAAAATAAAAACCACATGCTTCACTGGCTCTGCATGCAAAGGCCTGCATTTTAAACCAGAGCTGCTGCATACTCTGTAGCTTGGGCCTTTAGAGCTTGATGCTGACATCTGCATTATGATGAGGGGAATTATTCAAAGCCAAATTACTATTCATGGTGGCAGTGTGACAATGGAAATGAGATTGCTAGAGGGGAAAATATATGCAACAGTTTATATAGTTAGGAAAGAAAATCAAGTTTATTTGTAGACGCACTGCTTTTCTCTTTACCAGCCTTTAACCCCTCTGACTGCTATAAGAAGACTGTGACATGCCTCATGACAAAACCCAAACGTGTTCTGCATGTTATTTCACATGATATACTGTTTATGGACCTAATCTGAAAATGTCTTCTAGGGAAGTGAATACTTATTCTGGGCATAGTGGGAATAATTTCCATCAAAAATGACAGTATGGTGAAAATCGCTGTTCTTTCTGTTAGTAAGCTGTGAACATATTTTGTTTTATTTTAAAACTTCTTCAGTGGATAAATTCTGATCTGTACTGAGTTGGATGTGAATATTCTGCCACCATATTCTACTGTTTGGCTTCACAGCTTGGACTATTAGCTTGTGTCCCTAAGCATGGCTTGGGATATTAGCCTCAAATCTATCTAGGAGTAGAGTTCCAATCTTCCTCAACTACCCAGCCCAATTAGGGTTCCTAGCAAAACTTTTGAAAGTCATCCTCTCCCTGCGCTGTACCTCCCCTTCAGGGAGGTACAGGAACAGAAAAGAAACATTCAAAAGTTAAAGATCCCTTGCTACACTTAGCTACATTTAACTCCTCTTAGCCATGAATTCAAGAACATCTGAGTCTAGCTTTGCATGACACATCTTGCCCAAGAAGGAGGCTAGTTGGAGCACATCAGTGCTTTCACAGGGAGCTGGCAGAGGAAAATCTGCATTACTTTTAGTCAAGTTTGTGACAAATTTTAGTTCTGGCCTAATTTACTACCTCTGCGGCCCTGTTTTCTTCAGTTGTCTCTCTACTTACTTTACAAAGTGACCTCAGTACCAGGCACCTTCTGTTCCTAACCTGCTGCTTAAGGAGCTGACTTCCCATTTCATTAGTCCTTGCTACTCGAAGTGTCAGACAAAACGCTGGTGTGTTGACATGTGTGGATTATGCACTAAGTGAGCAATATAAATTTGCCTTTCTCCTGTGAGGTTGTTTGCTTGTCTGCAATTTAGTTTTGTTTACAATGTCATTTAAATGGTGGCAATAATAGCTTTTATACATGATTACAGGTGCTCACAAAATTTGTTTTTGATCAAAGAAAAGATTTGAAGGAAACAATAAAGAACTGGAAAGGCTAAATTTAAGAGCTTAGAAAAATCAACTAATGCTTTTAAGGCTGGCTTTACTTTGATTAATGTTGGTTTTTTTTCTGATGCTTTATTGATTCATTATTTAAATAGACACAGAAGTTCTTTTCTTTCAAGATGACATTTTTATCAATGGAAGTTTAGAACTGGGAAGGATTAAATTAAGTTTTTCCATTACTTGAGAAAGGATTATATTAGGGCGGATGCTTGAGTTCTTTTTGATGTAAGAAAAGCTGATGAAGAACTATTTTTTAAAAAAGCTCTTATCTACATGGTGTCATACTGCCTCTTCTAATAGAATCCTGCAGATTCCTGTGGTAAGGAAGTCTATTCTGTATCTGTTTGTAGGATATGCCTTTTATGTGTAAAGGTGGAAATTTTTATCTATTGAATAGCGAAATGTTGCAACTGCTAATCCTGTTTTCAGAGGTGGACAGAGAGATAGAGAGGAGACCCAGCAGTTAGAGTAGGTTCCATCCTGAAGACTCTGGGAATGCAGGACATAACCCCCTGACTGCTGCTCTAACTAGTCTATGACGTGCTGACTGATACTAGTGACGTGTCTGCATGGCCTAGCAAAAGGTCTGAAGGAGGTTATCAGTTGATGTCGGTCCTATAAAAAACACAGTAAACTTAAATCGCAGAGAGCATAAAAGTCACTGTTTAGTTTTTGCAGAGTTACCAAGACAATATTACCAGAGAGATGTTTTGTAGCTGTTTTCCACTCTTGGCAGGTCCACCTTTTTGGACTGCTAAAGCACATAATTGTGGCAGAAATTACTGTAAAATTGATATGGCATTTTTTAACCCTTAATGGATCTGTAATGAAAATCAGTAACAGCTTAGAAAATGAGTAGCTGTAGTGTGCAGTACTCATCTAATGGGGTAGAAAGCAAAGCTGTATAAACTGCATAAACTAGTGGATAGCCAGTCTGGGAGACACGCAAGCTGTCTGGGGCATTCTGGCCCATTTTGCATTTGTTTGACATCTGCAGAATGGGGTGAAATAAGTGAGTGTTGATATGAAAAAGTGATGTTAGCATCTTTAAGCAATGTTGACCTCTGTGAAGACAGATGGAAAACAAAAATTAAAACCTTTGGGAGATTATTGGAATGTTTGTGTTACCATCAGAAAACAGCCATGAGAAGAACTGAGGTCCTCATGCACCTGTAGAAGGGTATATTACAAGTAGCACATGATAAGTCTGCAGCAATAGCAGTCTTGACTACTTCATTTCACCCAGCTATACTACAGGAAAAAAAAATATATATATATATGTATATATAACACTTCATGGGTGTAGTTTTAAATTACAACCAATTCAAACCCCACTGCCGTGTTCTGCTGCAGCTCGGGTATGACACATAGGTGACCTTTCGTGCGTGTCACGTGTAGTGCAAGTGGCCTGGAGCAAGCCGCCTGCGGGGCCGTGCGCTGCGGATGCTCCTTGCAGCTCTTGTGCCGGGGCGGCCGCGGCGCCCGGGCCGGCCATGGGGCGCGCGGGCCGCTCCCTGCCGCTCCCTCCGGCCGA
>VWPW01023252.1:1736981-1821195 GCA_013389825.1 Crypturellus undulatus
GGCGCCCCCGGCCCGGCCAGCGCGCGCTGTGCTGATGCCCGAGGGCGGGTCGCGGCTACCGCAGCTGCCTGGCGTCGTCAGAGAAAAGCTCGAATGGCACAGAAAGCACCAGGAGACACGAAGGGTCGAGCTTATCCAGTCATGTTATCCGGATGAAATTCACATGTAGTAGCACAGAAACAAGCAGTTCACTATTCTGGCCTTTTACCATTTCTTCTTAGATACTTTTTTCCGCCTTTCCATGTCTGCCTTGAGTGTCACTGGAGTTATGGGCCCTTTTGTTCCCAGTGCAGCACTCTTGGCTCCTCTGCTCCTACACAGTGTACGAGTGCTCGCTGGAAGCCAGCAGGGCAGGCAGGAGGTTTAGAATGAGCGGTGGGGATTTAGAGGTATTCCTTGGCAAGGCTGTACTGAAGTGCTGCATTATATAAATAAATGGCCAAATGCCCAGTGGTTATCCCTTGCTCGGCTCTTCCCAAGAGCTGAGGTGAAGGGGGCAGAGGCTGTGCTATAAGCAGCCCCTGTGGCTTCCATCCCTAGGCTGCGTGTTGCTGCATCAGCGGTGCCTGGGGTGGCTGCTCCGCCTGGTGGCAGATGGGTCCGTAGAGCTCAGGGCAGAGCTGCTGTGCGGGAGGGGACACCTTTGCACACACAAGAGTGTTCCTTGCAAAAGGAGAGGCGAAACTGGCCTGGCCAAACAGGACTAAAGTGGGAAATGAAAATCCCACTGCTCTTGTAGATCATTCTGAAGTAAGGCTGTGTTTTTCCTTTTGTTTCCCCACCATGTTTCACTTAAACTTTTCTTTTAAAAGTTATTTCTCTGATAGTTCACAGATCTCCAGATGAATCTGAACCACTGTATCTCTCAGATCTGATGCTCAGGGAGGATGTTAATGCACTGAGTTAGTGGGCCTGTGCTAATGGACATGAGCTGATCAAATGAGGCAAGAGGTGTGTTTAGGGCTTTCCACTCTGATGAAGCACCAGCTCTCCTGGGGAGCCTAGTGTCAATTTAAGTTATTCATACAAGCCCTAAACATCTACTAGGTAGGAATGGAATTGCTACGTAGATCTGAGGTTTTTATTTCATATTCATTGCCAAAACTGAACAAAGAACCTCCTGCTGCACCTTCATATTCCATTGCAAGGTTCTATAGCTTGAAAAATAAGTCTGGCAGTTCTGTTCAGTATTGGTTTTGTTGATACAAAAAAATGAGTGATTAGCACCTGTGCCATGATGCCAATGCCTTGTAATTCCCCAAGCTTGTATATCTCCTTGCTGCACTTTTCTGTAAAGAGTAAAATATATCTACTAGCTTATAAGCGAGTCAGGCTGGGATACTGATAATCTTCAAAGCAGGAAAGCTTTACCTATACAAGCTTTCATACAGAAATGTTCTTTGCTGTCTGAAGAGCCCACAGATGGTAATTTTAGCTGTAGTATTTGGAGAAGCATAGCAGACATCCAGAAAATGAACAAACCACAATAATTAAATAGCATGGTTTGGCTTGCTTGCCTTTCTAGAAGCTAGGGTATAGCCTCAAATACACCCACTTCCTCAGCCTGTTGAATCCAGGAGCTGAAATACCTGAGATCCTGATGTATCAGAAGTTGGCAAAATATATCATGCATATGTAAAAGCTTCAGCCTGTCATGAATGGTGAATAGCAAAAACATATGCAGTAGGAAATACAATTCTGAAAATCAGAACTTGTTACCACAGTCCTGGTAAATATAAAGTGGTCTGATGGGGAAAAATGAATTTATTTAAACCAGTGTAGTCAAAACTATAAAGCAATGTATGTTATGGAGTCTTGCTATACCAGTATACTTTTCAGTTTTACTGAAACAGAGTCCAGCTGCATAAATACCTGTATGAGTATGTATGAGGCCTAGCACTTTAGTCTGACATATTTTATCTGAGATACTGTGGCTTGATTCTTAGAAGGTCTTTAGATGTTGCTTTAGATTTTTCTTCTCATGGAAGTCTTTATTTCTGAAGTTTACCTAAACTTTAATTTGAACCTTAACACAAATCATATTTATCAGCTGTGTGCAATTCATGCAAGTCCTCTTTACAAGGACTTTTGTTCATTCTTTTCACCATTGTGTTTCAAAAAGGAGTAGACAAAATAATTTTCAGAACATGTTAATGAATGTAAATAATCAGAATGGTTATCAGAGCTTTTAATATCATGAAAATATGTAAAAATTTTCAGCTGTAGAATGGACCCAACCATGTCCCTTATTATTTAAGGTTGTTTAAATTTGATGTCATGAAATGCCATTTCAGTACCTGAGAAACTTCCAGAAGGAGAAAAGCAGTTTAAGACTTTTGCTGCATTAGCTTCAGGACTGTCTGCTAACCCGTCAGCAGTGCACTTCACTGCAACCTGCAGTATATGAGCTGGGAGACTCATTAACAGCAAATATTGATTCTAATTTTCCACACATCTGTAGTTGCTCTATCCTAAATTGACAAAAGCAGTATCAACTAAATGGTGAGGGTTAATGGATGAGTATGTTCTCCAAGTCCAGACTATTTCCATGCATTTTTTAATGCTTGCAATACTCTTAGTGCTTGTTCATTGCAATTTGTAGCTCATTATGCATGAAAAGGTTTATTTGCACTATAATGTGTTGTAATAGAGCTACTAGCAGAATGTGTTTTACTGTTTCCTTTATTTGAGGGTTTTATGGTCAGAAAGAATGCCATTTGCAACAAGTCTTCAATAGTTTGTCAGGTGAAGAAGCAAATTGTGTACTTTTGCTCTATTTATGTAGTATAAAGCTTTGCAAATATTATTTCACTATTAGTCAACGTTAAACAGCACTATTTGGTGATAATCAAGGGGTGATCAAAATGAGTGGGATAACACTATGGTATGTTTCTGCAACAGCCATTCTGCTTTCTGAATTTTCTGTTGGTAACAAAGAAGAAATCAGACGTTTTATTCTTAGAAACTGTGCTAAAATCGCACTTACGATTCACGGCCTTTATATGTTGACTTGCATCAGAAAGCTGACCAAGAGCAAGTGAGAAACACCACAGAAAATGGAAAAGAATATTATGACAGTTATTACTATCTTTATTAATCCATGCAGTTATTTCTTTGTGAGCAAAAATAGAAATGTCCTTTGATTAGCAGGTCCCACTGAGTTGCTGATAAGATCTCCCATGGTCGTCATGTAACACTGTGACTTGGCCACCTAAAAATAATTTCCGTAGTCTAGATTCAGCTACAGAATATGCTCAGTTTATCTGCTTTTCTTCCCTCCTCAATATACCAAAAAGCCATTGGTTTTATGTTGTAAGTGAAAGATAAAGTAAATAGGAGATAAACTGTCTAAATGACTTGCTTGGATACCTGAAATGCATTCTGTAAATAATCAGAATTGTCACATGACATCTCAGAAATAGAAGCTCTTAACCATATGAGGAGCTAGAAATGGCTTATTTCCAATTGGCTAATGGAACTTGAATTCTGTCACTGACTTAAATCTGAAAGCTTTTTGCATTTTCTGAGAGTATATTAATCAGCATCACCTCTAAGATAAATGAATTCATTGTGAATGGCAGATGCTGAAGCTTGCTCATTCTCTTGGAGCACTGGCTCTGCTCCTGGCAGAGCAATTCTGGAGCAAAATGCTACTGAGCTGATCAAGGGTTCCTGTTTAAGGCAGCTTTTCATGTGACGACTTGCTATTGACATATCATGGAGTGTGCTGAAAAATCAAAAAGGCAACCAAGCATGTCAGTTTGCAGTGTGTCAGGCTGCACAGGTGCTTTTGAAGATGGAGTTGGAGCAGTAAGAGCTAACAGTTAAGATTTTTCTATCAAATATCTTGAGGTGCTGTAGTAATCCCCAATGCATGCTGTACTTGTGGAACAGCTGGAGTGAAGCTCTGATTTATGGTCATGTGAGGAAGACTTTTTTTCTCATAGGTCATTGGGATAGGCAGCCTCTCTGAAAAGTTCTGTAGGTTACCTGTAAGTTGGACTGAGTCCTAGGCCAGGAATCCCATGGAAATGTAGCTACCAGCTGAATTTCCCAGTACTGGCTCAACTATGTTCTCAAATTTTTGCTTTGTTTGCTTCTGAATTACTGCTGCTGAGGTCACAATTTTACTGAACTTAGAAAATATGCGATGTGACTAGCATACATGCTTTTGCTGCATTTTTAAGGAATGATGAAACAACTTGTGGATGTATTTACTTGTAAATATGTCCATCTGTTTTTCTGGAATAATGCTATGTCATCAAACAGGTGTCATCCTAAATTGGATAAGTCTGCCTCAACATCTGTGGCTGCCTGCATTATTTGTCATCTTCACTGCCTCCTCGTGATGATCCTGCGCTCTGCAAGATTTACATCAAGCCCAGGGGCCTACAGCTCGAACCATACTGAGGTAATTCATGCTTATGATGCCAAGTCACAGTGTTATGTGCAAAACTCTTTCCAGTTATTTGCTAGAGAAATAATGCACCCACTCTCCTGTGGGGGCTATTTATTTTATTCTCATGTCGGTTATGCTTGTAATACATTGAAAATATTTTTCTCAGTGGAGGTGGAAGCAATTAATTCCATTATAGTTCTGTTCAGAATAGTATCCTGTTAGGAGTCACAGAAAACTTTGCTCATCACTTTTTACTGTTATAAATCTGTCATTAAAAGGTTGATCTCTAATGGTTAATTCAAAAGTTCAAGTGTTTTATTGTCACCAGAGCATTTTTCTTTTTTAATCATTGTCTTCAAAACTTTAAAGACAGTTAAATCCACAGTTGTCTAATACTATTTCTAAATTGCTTTCTGATGCCTGCATTTTCATTTTGCCATGCCAGTCACTGAGGGTGCTTATTTATTTCTGGGTAGAACACAGAAACTGCAATTAGATGATTTTTCTAAATGCTGTTTTAGATTGTTGATCAATTTTACTGTATTCTCATGATGAAGAATGATGCCTCAAATAAAACGCAACTGAGTGAAGCCTAGACCCTAGCAGTCTATTAGCTGCTCTATTGTTATGTGTTAGTAGTGATGTTTGGTTTTTCTTAGCTTGGCAATACTGTTGACTTACGTCTGGTTTGTTGTCTGCTCTGTGTTCTAGGTCTTTTGTGCCCACCATTGCTCATCTTGTAGCTGTGCATATACTACTCCTATTTTGATTAAGTTCTAGTCTTTATTAATTTGCATCTTGTGCATTTCAAGCAACTTTAGTTTGTTATGCTCACACTGGAATTCTTGCAGGCCTTTCAACTTCAAGTAGAATCAGTTTATCCTACCAGACTAATGCAGCCCAAGTCTGAATGGCTCAGCTAGTGGCTGCAGCCACCTGAAGCATCCTGTTCTCATAGTTCTGCCTACACATTTGTGTTGACTTCTGAGTGTACACCTTATTTCACTGTTCATGAGAGCAGGCAAGCTCATGGTACTTGTTCCATAAATTTCCTATATTTTCAGTTCTTAAAGTTGCACTTTTCACTTGTCAGAAGGTTAAAGAACATAGCTCAGTGATCTTTAATAAATGTGCATTGTTCCAACTAGGTTGCTTGTTACCTAAAACTTCAGATTACAAATTTGATCGATGCACAGAGATTTGCTTCTTATTTTGCAGATAAACCTATAGCAGACACTGGTTAGTGTTAGAAGTAGGGCCAAAGCTTGGGTTTTAGGTAGTTATAACGCTCTCAAATAGCTTGGGTTTCAGTATACACAAAATCCTTTGACCCTGGCAATTCTACGTGGAAGTGGTATGGTGTGTGCAACAAAGTTGACTGTGTATCATGTTGCACCAGTATTTGGTTTATTTAAAACCCGTTTTATTTTTAAGTGCTTTGAGTCACATTTTAGTTCATCTCCATGAAAAAAGCCTGAACTATATAAGGCAAAGTGTTTTGTCCATTCAGGATTCATCACTTCCTTTTAAGAGTTGACAGGTTAAACTTGCTTCCTTTGTCTTCGGCTCATGAGATACTGCTTTATGCTCATTGCTTAGTGTATTTATTTTGTGGAAATATTAAAGAGAAGTGGAGGCTTGAATTCTGCTTTGTCGTGCTGCTGAGGTTCTTGAGAATCGGTTCTCTTGTGTTGTTTGGCTCGTGCACATACCTACTTCTTTCCATTTCTGCCGCATATCTAAGTCATGGAAAGATGTTGAGGAGTAAAATTATGATGGCATGACCTGTCAAGCATCAGAAGCTAAGTCTTTTAGATATCTTTTGGGCCTCTGAGGTGCTGCAATTAGGTTAAACTTACAGACTTGTTATACTGTGACTATGAAGAGCACAAAAGGCAAGTGGCGTTTCTTGGGAGGAGGCTGCCGCTTCCCATGGCTCTTGGAAAGCTCCCCACGCGGTAGCTTGGAGGGCAGCTTGCACAGCAGCCCTGCCTCTGATAGGAACTCTGTGAAAGTTAGGCCTTCACCAAGATCTGGGATATAGTCTTGTGTTCATACTGGAAAAAAAAAAAAAAAAAAAACAAAAAAAAACACAAACCATGAGGGACAGCATTGGGTATGTTTCACTGGTTTTGCAAATTGTACTGTGTAGAGGCATTGCTGCAGTTTTGCACCTTATGTAATAAGTTTTTATTAATCTGAATACTGAAAATACAGAAAGGAAATCTTTATGTTCAAGACTGAAGGTATAACAAAAGGATCATGGCAGCACAGGACCTGACTTTATTCACAGAAGTTGATTTACGGTTACGGTGGTGGTGATACACGGTGGCCCTGGGTCTACATCTTAGTCACAGTATGTTCATAGAATTGTCAGCTGTCCCTCCCCCAGAGAAACCAAGCCAAGACAGATCTGTGGGAGAGAGGAAATACTGTCCCACGCATTTCGCAAATGGGAAATTGAAGAATAAAACCATTGAGATTTAATGATAGCAGAGCTGGAAGTAATCTAGGTGTTACAAGCTTCAGACTTGAATCTTAAGGGCAAGGCTTCACTTCATTAAGATTCTTATTCCGTTCATTCTATCACAAATATGCAAGCTGTGTGTACCCAGTCTAGTAAATAAGCTACAAAAAGTAACATGCTTCTCAAATGGTTGTGTTTCTTGGAGAGAGGGAATTTAGCTGCTGCATTTTCCCTTAGTTTTCAAAAGGGTTGTGGTGGAGGTTGTACTGGGGCTGTTCTAAATTCACAGGTGCTTTGTTCTGAAAGGAAGATATCAATCAGTGTATTGATGAGTTTATCTGTTCATCTTTATTTGATCAAGGAGAATCATGCAGGAAAAAAGTTTTTTCCCCTTCCAAGGCTTGATTCTGTTTTTTCATACCTATAACATGACAACACCCCCCCCCCCAAAAAAAAAAAAAAGACTTGTGTTGTTAAAACATCCAATTCATTTCCTAATACTGCTCATTTATAGTCAGAACTACAGTCACTGCTTTCAGGTCAACTCATTTCTTGCCCAAGACTTCCAAATGTTTATGAAATCTGTAACCAGTCGTCATTAAGCAGCTAGTGACCGAGACCAAAAGGCTTATTTGTGAGCTACCTAAAGATCACTGGACTTGCATAGTTGAGATTTTTCTTCTGATTTAAGTGAACTGTAATTTACACAGGCAAATAAATTTAATATGGTCTAATCTACAAAAATTATTTCACTTGTGCTGTAGGTACTTGTCCTGTAATTTGATCCTCCTGCTGCCTAAATTCTCTTTTATGAAAGGAGATGAGTGAATAACTAAAGTTAGTACCTGTGTATTTTGTAAAAGTAGGCTTAAAAGTGGCAAGCCAAAAGGCCAAGTTGTCATCTTTGTATGTGGAGTTTTGCTGGCTCACATGTCATTTGAGTAGGTTGAATAGGACTCCTTATTTCAGAAATTAGCCTGCTAATTAGGACACTAATTTGTTCCATACTGGCCATAATGCTATGGGCAGTGTGAGAAATGTTTCATAGTGCTAAGTGTTTGACAGATGTGGTTATATGTGCAAACCTTTTGTTTTCACGTTTATGAATGTCATCTGGGTATATCACATCTTAATGCTGCAATATACATTTTCTGTAAATTTGATATTAACACACTGTATAGATCACTTTTTATTTTAGTGTGATAACATCTCCTTTAGTTGTCTTCAGCTGGAGTCATTCTGTGTATTATAGCTTTTTTTTTTTTTTTTTTTTTTTAAGAGGCAAGGACAGAGCATGAGCTTCGGGTGTTGAAGTGATACCAAGAACTCTGTTCCCTTAACCACCCTGAAGAGATGATCTTGAGGGTGTATCTTCACACATGCACCTTCAGTGAGCATTTAGTTTGTGTTTAGAATTGTAACATTTTGTGCAGAACTGGAAATGTAATTGGCCTCAATACATCTTTGTTCTAAGCGCTCTTACTACAGGTTTTGTTCTAGCTACATTTTCTTGAGAACTGATAGCAAGATGAAGTGTAAATAAGTCTCAGATTTGTTATTGAGGTGTCAGTGTTGCTACTGACGGTCATACTTAGAAGTACTTGAGTTCAACTTTGAATATATCTTCCAAAATCACTGAAGAAATACTGAGGAAAACTGACTTTTTTTTTTTTTTTTTTACTAGCACCTTCCTATTATGTTGCTGTATCTCTCTGGCAAAGGGAATATACTGCTTGCTTATGCCTGCAGTAGCATTTTAGTTACGGATGAACTTTTGAAATGATAATTCTGATTAATGCCTTCCTAAATTGAGAATGATTTGGATATCGTTGCAGGATAGCCATGGGGCATCCTAACTAGGTTCCCTTAGCATGAAGCTAAAGCATAATTTATGCTCCAGGCTTCATGCAGTAGCTGCAGGACAGCCAGCATGTCTAGCCCCAGGGCTGGGCAAGAGCTGTGATCCACAGCCAGGAATTTGCTCTTGGGTACTAGTATCTTACTCCACACTCCTTGCCTTGGTAGTATGCAGAGTCATCTTATAGTCTAGCCCACCACTGAAGGCATTTGTTTGTTATGTTAAATGCTTTATATGGGAAATTTGAGAGCCTAATGAGCTGCTTATCTGCTCTCCACTCCTTTTTCTCCCCCTTGAAACAGAGGGGAGCTCAAGCTGCTGTTTGCTCTGAGCTTGAGAAGCTGAAGGGGTAGTTTCCTTTTTAAGGCATGACCCTCTCCTTCCCATATAGAACAAATACACACACAGGAATAATATTATTTTTAATAAGTTTAATATACATAATACAAACAATAAGTTAAACATAGTAAAAATAATTAAATAAGGTTGAGGTTCCAGCCCTCATTCAAATAATACAAATCTATTGAACAAAGACAGTTTAAAAAAATAAAACCAGCCTATCAGGCTTAGGGAAAGAAGTATCTTCCATACAATATGAGTTAAATGAGTGGACAGTGGTTACAAAAAAACCTTCAAGTTCTTTGATCCTTTTCTAGGTACCTACATGCATATCAAGAGATGGTACGATCAGAGTGTAATAGGACCAAGCCACTGTCAGATGTGACCTGGAGATTTAGCCATGAAATACACAGTTGGCAGCCCTGTGCCACAGTTCTGAAGTGGAACACATTACACTGAAACAGCCACTCTTGCCCCCCTATAAGATCTTAAATATGTTTGGACTACAGGACTGGGCCCCATATGCCAAGTATTATTTCAGGCTAGACTTTAGTCCACCTTTAGCACTATTGCACAATGCTGATGCAGTTGCTTTCATGTTTTAGTGCAACAAAGCTTGATTACTTTCTCCATAGTGGTTTTAACAGATTAGGTTTCTAGGATTTCTGTCTTGACCTTCTTCAAACTGATAAGTTTTTCATCAAGTTTTTATATATATATATATATAAAAAGAAGCACACTAAAGTTTAGTTAAAACTGTACCAATGCTTCTGGACCAAACATGATTCATAAATGAAGCAGACAGATAACCTGAAATGTATTATATTGTACATGGGAATACTCATTTAAATGTTAAATATTTTAGTTTCCTACAGCATCATTTTCAGGTAATTTAGAGTAGTAAAATAGTATGTCACTGTGTCTCTGCATCAGAAACACCAACAGAAATGGCAGGTAATAGAAGCATCTGTAGTGAAAACCTCTAGTGAGGAATATGTGTGACCCAACCTCAGTGACATTCAGGACCTCAGTGTCCTGGCATCAGCACAGGCTTAAACTCTTTTGAGTACAAGTAGTTGAACCCCTTGTGTGGGGAAGAGGTCATTTTGGTTCAGGGAGAGGCCAACTTTTGGTGTGTACCGCGTTCATATTGGACTCAATCCAGTCGAGGTAGCGAGTGACTCTGGTGTAGACACCGGGTTTGTTCTCCTTTGCACAGCCATCGCCCCAGCTGACAATGCCATAAAGCATCATCCTGCCATTGTGCTCACAGACCATGGGACCTCCAGAGTCTCCCTGAGTATGGGAAGAGAATACTGTTACCTGCATTGTCAGTGCAATCTACAACAGTTTTAGAAAATAAGATAAATTTTTACCTTGCATGAATCAATTTGCCATGCATAATCTCCAGCACAGACCATGTTGTCAGTAACTCTGATATTGTCATAGTATTCATGTGTGCATTTTCTCTGTGATATTAAGTTCACATTGGCTGACATCAGTCTTTGAGCATAGTAAATGTCAACTGCAAACAAAGATAGAGACTTTTCACACTCTAAAAGGGAAAAAAGTGCAAGTTTTCCCCAAACAGAAATGAAGATTATTCTTCCAGTTATGTGGCTAATCTTGACAACTTAGACAGTCATTAATGTTAAAAATGAAAACAAGTGTTCCAAAGTGAAATAAATTTACAGTGTAGGGTCTTGGTTGTTACTGGCATTGTCACAGATGCCACTATAGTTTAAGAGCAGCTATAAGCCGTAGCGAGTGCTGTAATGTAATCCTGATGCATTTGAGAAGAGATCAGAGAATAGGCTTTGCAGTAATATACTGCTATGAAAACTATTTCTGACTTTTAGAGGTAAAACTGAATACTTAGAGAAGTGTGTTATTCTCTGTAGATATTATGCATGATGTAGCTTCAGTGTAATGTTCCTGAAGCACACAGTGCTGCTATTTGTAATCTTTTGAAAAAATAGACAATTTACTGGAATGTGCAAAAGCAAAGTCTGGACCCACATAGCTCAAGTATTTTACCTATAAGATAGAGGCTTTATATACTAGGCAGAGTAAAGCTTACCAGTTTTTTTGTCAAATGTAAGAATATAAGAGGTTTCCACATTATTTAAGTGTAGCTTGGATAAGAGAAGTCATTCACTTACAAAAGTCCTGTTTTCCATAGCCAGAAATTTCACACTGCGTGTTGTCTGGTAGGTAGAGGTTCCTCTCTGGCAAGCAGACTGTTCTGACATACTTGGTTTCTACTGCACATTGTCCAGACGTTGTCCTTATTCTTAGTAAAGCTTAAGAAAAAAGGCAGACAGAGTTATAAAAACAAGCTTTCCTTTACAACTTCTTTGGGATCTGAAGCATCTGGTACATCTAGTTCAGTAGCAGATGATTGCCTGCATCACTTAATGAGATTAGTCTTCATTACTGTGAAAGCCACATTATTTTCCAACATCAAAATGGGCAAACATTGCATCTCGACTTACTTCCTGGAAGGATAGCAGGGGGGAAAAAAAAATAGGAGACAATTTCTCTCAAAGGGCCTTTTAAACCACTTTTTACTGTTCCCAGACCTCAGTTTCCTAACTGACTGTAATGGGTATCCTCTGGTTCTCTGGCCAGTTTCTACTGCTCCATGTACTAGAAGGTGGATTTAATCTTTGAATCTTTTTCTAATAGTAGGAATTTGACAGGGGTGATGGAATATCTGTCAAGTGCAAAAGGGTAAGTCTACATCAATAAGTTACAAAAGCCTGTCACTGCAATTATGGTGGCTTACAGAGGGGCTCATGGGAAGTCCTCTTGCAGAGTTAATTCAAGGTAACCTTTAGCTCATCTGAGGCCTGGTATGGCATTCCCCTAACATGACACTTACCAATATCATTCTCATTGCCACCTGTGTCATCTGTAAAACCAGGGTGAGAGATGATGTTATCCACCATGAACACTTGCTCCTTATCATCAGTAACATTCAGTCTGGACTTTCCAAGGAAGACTTTGAAGTCGGATTTGTCTTTTGACCTGAGTGAAGAGAGATTCATGAAAACTACTTGATTTCTTAGGGTGAGGTCAAGCAGCATTGATTTCTATCTCATATTTAACACTGACAAAAAAACTAGCAAAATTTAGCTATGTAGCTTTGAAAGGTGATCCACTATTTTCAACTGAAAATGGAAAATCAGGATTCTATATGAACTAGATATTCAGACATTGAGTTGCACATTTGCATGGCTGCTACTAGTGCCAAGCATTGAGCTTTTTCTCCAAAAGGATAGGGGAAAAAATTATATATAAAATCAGTTTTCTGCAAGCTAGATGTACTGAAAGCTGATGAGCTGTTAAGAACAATATGGTTTTTAAAGTTGGGCAACTAACAAACAGCTTAGAATGAAACTCTAGTTCCAATATCCATATCCATTGAAATATTTGCATTTTGCTAGCTTATCCTGCCAAGCTTAGGCTCGCAAAGGCCTATTGTCCATGGCTACTCTTTGGTTTGATCAGTCACAAGAGCCCTGCAGGCCAGTGTTCCAGTGTGCTGAGCTCTGTGCAGGGAGCATTGCCCAAAGAAATCACTTGGCAGAAGTTGCAAGTAGGAGCACTGCAGAGCTACGAAGTGCTGAAACTCACCCATCGCGGAAACAGTGTGCAGCCGTGAGCACCCAGCAAGGGTCGATGAGGCTGCCGCCACACAGAAACTGGTAGGTGCCCTGTATGTTTTGGAAGAAGATGCCAGCTATCCACGGCTGAGACTCAACCTCTGCCTGGTTTCCCCCAACAATCTTGTAGTACTTGCTGAAGCTCCGCTGGCCACAGGTGGGCTCTGTGAAAGGAAGAATTTCTTTGAGAAGATCTTACAACAGGCCAGTATCAACTTTGTCCTGAAATGAGTTGCCTTGAAAACAAGTGTAGCTTACCACTTTCTGTGTGACACTGCTCTATGTTGCACAGTGTTTCTTGAATGCTAAATCCTCTCTTTGTGTAACACCAGGGCCTGCTCCTTCCATTAGGGTTTCTGGAAGACAGAAGGCATGTTATTTTTATCAAGACAGTTTGTTATAGTATCTTAAAATTCTAACTAATTTGAAAAGGATAAAGATTGCAAGAAATTCATTTTGTCATAGATAGTTCTTTTCATAGGGCCATTACTGTAGCATACTGAGAATATTATGACCTTCAGTGAAAAGTGAAAGTTCTAGACACTTGAGAGAAATTTCAAAATTCATCTCTGAAAGACTGTAGTGCACCTTTAATCATGTACCATCACTAGAGATACTTCTGGGAATATGCATTAGAATTTCACCACAAGAGTGACACATGGTCTTACCTGCAGTAGTTGTGTTTGCCCAGTCCAAGCTGCAAGGCATTCTTCAGGTCAGTGTGGTAGCTACCCCTCCTGATAACTGAGGGAAGGTCCCAGAACAGACAGTTCTTTTCTGTTGCAATTCCTCTGAAGTTCTCACCATTGTCAGTGTAGCATTTGTTGTCAGTGTCTGCAAAATAAGTTTAAGTTAGCATCTAGTTCTTGCTTATAGTTGTTCTGAGATAGAAATACCATGTGCATCCACATAATGAAAGAAATTCTTGTCTTACTCTTGAAAAGAGATGGTGCACTATCTGGACTAGTTATTCTGTATATTAAGTTTGAGTAGTCTGCACCAAATATGTTTTAAGGCTTTTATAGTGCTTGTTTAATAATTTCAGTATACATCACAATTTAATCACTTCTTCCTGCAACATGGACTTTCCCAAACAAGTTTCTTGTATATTAAAACAAATATTAGTGAAGAGGCAGGGACAAAAAGACTTCAGATACTTTGACTTTGCTGCAATAATCTGTGTCTCTTGTCTAATCTATCATTATCAGACACTTTTTTCTATGATGCTTCTAATTAGCATTTCATATTCATGATTTGCCTATCTTTTCAATAGAGCAAGTTAGTATTAAGTAGGGAGAGAGAGATACTCTACCAATTTCACAGTGAATTCCACTATATCCATCTGGGCATAAGCACCGACTGATTCGGTGAAAGAGGTGATAGGTAATGCACCTTCCTCCATTTAAACAGTTGCAATCTGCAAGTGAAAGACACCAGGAATCAGAGTTAAAGCATCCAAAGAGTATTGTAATGTGAAATATATTTGCAAACTAAATCATAGACCTCATTAGTATTCCTGCTTGTATGAATGTGCTAATTGCATGTTAAACTCATTTTAGATTGAAGTAGAACTGGCATATACTTACCATTGTGTTCTGATCCGTGTTTATGTGGTAGCTTGTAGTGCTTCCTGATGTAAGCCTAAAGGGGGGAGGGAGAGGAGAAGACATGCAAATTATTTGTAAGGAAGGAAGCAGTTTTTTATGCTGTTTTATTATCTGTCCATTTTGTCCATTTGTTTTATTTATTATGCTGTTTTATTATCTGTGATTCCTGACATTTTGGGCTCAAGCTCCATTCCCTATTGCACTCCTTGTTCAGTGGTTTATGGTTATGTGCACATGGTTACCAGCTGAACCTGCTCTGTGGAGTCTCCCTGTGACTATGAGGTAGAACTTGATTTGAGCAAACCAGAATGGGGGGAAAACCCAATACTACATGCACAAAAAAAAAAAAATCTTCAAAAACCCCACACCAAACTAGGCCTGTGCCTCAGGTCAGCACTGTGGTTATACTTCTGCTCTAGGAACTTAAGCAATTTTCAAGGGTCAGCATCTCTAAAACAGAGGGAGGAAGTCTCTTTTCCCACCCTTCAGCCACCAAGCCATGCAGCAGAGATCCAGCTCCCTTTCTGGTTCTGCTGAACTTGATGCTGCATGGTTTTGCATGGAGTAATAGCCAGTAGTTTTATTTGCCCTGTCTTTCAGATCAGGCCTCTGGAGCATCTAAAGGACAAGCTGGAGTAGTTCTTCTATGGAGAAAGATGAAGAGGCTTTCCCAGGGGCCACATAGACTTGCCTGAGCTAAAACAAGCCATGCTTCCAAGAGATTTCTAGAATTTTTGAAATGCTTCTGTTGACAGATGTCAGCTGTCATACAAGTTAATAGCCAAAATATGCAGTCAGATAGTTGTTCCATTCTTAACATCTTACACTTCCAAGTAGGGAGAAAAATTTAGTTAAAACCTAGTATCTGCCTCTCTGAAAATCCAGCAAGTTCTTGGTACTTGGTGTCCAGGTTTGAACTGCCTTAAGAGAAGGGTAAAAGCTACTGTTTCGTGTCCTCCCCATTGAACACTCTAGGGGAGATCTTAATGTGGAACAGAAACACAGAGGGAAAACTAGCACAGGGTTTCAAGTGTTTTATGAAAGTATATGTGCAACAAATGCATAGGTATTTGTAAATGCACCAGAAAGCAGAATGCTAGTAGAAAGTCTAGTTGCTGTCCAAAGCAGAAGTATAGTCAAGAATAGAAGTAGCTGCAAAGAGATGGTCCTATTTATTTCAAAACTTACAGAATCAAGTCGTGTGACAAGTGTGGCCAAAGTAACTGTGCAGATGATGAGTAACTTCATGATGTTAGGTAATTCCTCACTTTGTTCCTCTTCTGTATTATTTTGATTCTAAAAATAAGAGATTGATCATGTCATAGCATGGAGTGCCAGCTTGCTCTTGTTTCTGTTGTGCTCATTTGTTTTCAGGGCATGTCACACAAGTCACTTGACAGAAAATCTAAGTATTGACTTTGTGTGGACAATCTCATTCCCACGCTTTTCTATAATAGTCAGGTTTGTATTGTTGCAACTGAGGCAAAGACAGGGAAATTGAGAAATTCTAAACAGTAGTTATTGCAGTAGAGCCTAGTGCAGTTAGTCTAGAAAGTGGCAGATTTATTTAGTTGCTGTGCAGCAGTATGTATTTATTTACCTTGATGTAACTACTTTGTAGAGATTGAGTAGCACTTAACCTCTACTTCTAGGGCCACAGAGTCTGAAAGGGATAGCTCCTTTTTTCCCCAGTACCTCCACAACAGTCACGGACTGTGGCTGGTTGGCGCTGCTATTTGTGCAAGCTCAGCCACCTCACCGAGTGCCTCTCACCACTGCAAACTCCTGAAAATCTGGTCTCGAGGCTACCTTGCTTGTTTAATGCTAGAAGGCTATCAACAGCATAGTAACCTTCACAAAAGTGACAGTTCAACTAGTCTGTCAAAGTGATGGAGGGGTGAAAAAAGTACTTAATTTGCCCTTAGAAAAAAATGCAGTGCAAGGCTTTTATTCTTCTGAGCATGCCAAACACAAATAAACCACCCTTAGTTTAGAGAAGAGAAACTGCAGACACTTGGGAACTGCAGTTCAGTTTCCTCTAGCCAGCAATGCAATAATAACTAGGAGGAGAACTGCTGAACCGCAGGCCCTGGCACCTGCTCTGCTGGCTCCTCTGTTTTGCCCCAGGGACTGAGAGCTTCACAGTATCTGAAATGCATCTTTCATTTTTAGTTTGTTCAAAAGAAATACAGTTAAGAATCTTAAAGCCAGTGCAGGGTGAAGCCAGTCCTGGGAAGCCAGTGAAGTCATTTAGGAAAAAAGCAAACCTGCTGCAAACCAAAATGTTCACCTGGATGCACTCTTTGCTTATAGGCAATCAGATTTCATAATACAAAATAAAACAAATCATACTTCAGGTACTCAGACATGCACAATTTTTAGGTTAAGTTTCTACTGCAATAAATGTATTTTTTCTCCTAACCTTAATCATGTTAAAATAATTATTACAATATATTTAGCAAGCATAGAAATCATTTGCCACTCATTACTATAATTAATTTTTCAGGCCTAACCCCTAGCATTACAAAGAGCAGTACAGCTGGTTTCTCGTCAACATTGCAGTATTTATAGCGCTAAAATCTGGCAACCGCTGCGTGCGGAGCACCCCGCTGCTCCCTGCGGAGCCCGGGGCGCTGCTGCCGCGGGGCGCTTTGCACTTACCGGCGCTGCGAGCCCAGGCTGTGGCGGCGGCACCGGCCGCGGCCGCTATAAAGGCCGAACCGGGGCGGAGCGGGGCCGGGGCCGCCCCCGGGGCGGAGCGGAGAGGCGCGAAGCGGCTCCCCGGCCGCTCGGCGGCGCCGCCGTCTCCCTCGTCTCCCCGCGCCGCGAACGCGGCCCAAGGCTCCAGGCGTGACTCAGGCGCAAGGGGGAAATTTGAAGTGATGCTTTTGAGTTTCGAGTGTGTTTCGTGCGGGAGTTGGATCTCTTCACTGAGTTCAACTACCTCATATAGCGTGAGGGGCAGCAATTTTTAAGAAGTTTTTAAAGTTATTAGTCTATTTGGAGAAACATATGTGACAGCTGAGAAAAATGACTGGTGTTGAAACATGCCTAGAGATGTGGGCAAGTGATGTTGTATTTAGTTCATCTTTGTATGGCACTATCCATAGTGAAAGAAACATGAGGGATTTATTGCCCTCAAGAGTCAAAGGGATTCAGAGGTGTGGGTTAGAGCAGAATCTTGCCTGTGCATTAGCAAGATCATTTCTTAGGCAAAGCTCAGGCCGTTGTGAGGGAGCTTGGGCCAGGCTTGTGCACTGGAAGCCAGAGCGTACTGCAGAGAGTGGCTGCCCGGTAGGCTCTGTTACTGCACGGGAATCGCAGCAGGGGCTAAACTCACCCTCATTCTCTAAAGCCACTTAATTCTTCTTCTCTTCAAAGCACAGTTCTTCTGAGAAATTGGCCAAGGTTTCTTAACAGTAATATTTTCTGTTTTCTAAAGGAATATGCAAAGTAGATGCATATCCACCCAAGATGTGGATATGGACATGGATGTCCCTAGGTAAGGATGCAGGCTCAACAAAACAAATACTCTTTCCTAAACCCAGTCAAACGTGATTTTACACACTGTGCTTTGGCATTGTAGTAGAAGACCAGCACGTGGTGTCTGTAGGGTTATTGTTAGTGTTTAGCTTCATGTATTGCAGCTAAGGCTAAGAGTTCAGCTGAGACTCTGCTCCTGGTTGGAAGAACAACTCTTTCGTAGGCCATTTGAGAGCAGGAACATACCTGAATTATCTCTGGAGGAATTCTTTTCATAACTTTGCAATTTGAAGCTTATAGAGACTTCCCTTTTATGTTTGATACCTCCCTTGGGTGATAGAAATATGGCTTAGGTTTGTTTCTTAGGTCCTTTCCATTGTGTCAAGTCTGTGGTACAGCCATACCCTTATTTGGGCAGTAGTTCCTTATATTCTGCATTTATCTTGCCAGGCTCATGTCAGAACAGACTTCATGTTGCCTGAAATTGTGCTGAATTCATGTTCACTGAATGGCAGATGAGTCAAAAGAAATAGGTTAAGCTGGAAGCTCAAAAGTGAGGATAGGTAAGGAACAGATCTTTTTAAAGCTCAATAAAGTCATTTTACTCTGTAGCGACTGAGTGTATAAACATCACAAGCAAACAGATTTTCTTCTGAGAAATATGGCAGATAACATCAAGGTAGAATCACCATTACACCTATCTTTACTTGACAGAAACACTTTCAAGTAAATTTATTCTAAGGTATAAATTTCAGGGGAGAAGGAAAGAATCTAGATTTTAAAAGCAAACTGATTAGTGCCTTGATTAATTTTAATATGCCAGAATAGTATAATAAGGAGCCAGTCTTCCATGCCTGCTGGGATTTGCTTTGATTATCATCTCTCTGGAATCTCATCATCCCTTGCAGGTGATTTCCGCTCTTTGCTGAAGATGGTGAACCACATTTCTACCTATAGAATCCCTTTAGCCAGGGAAATTATGTAAGACAGGAATTTGACTATTAGAACATACTGTCAGCAATTTCAGCATACCCATGATCAGAGATTAATCATTTTTAGCCATAAAATTGCAATGTTTGTGAAACTTTATGGATAGAAATCTTAAATATAATTCTGTTTGTTTTTCAGTTTTTTACAGAGGCTAAATGACAGTGAGGAAAAATAAGGAAGGAGACTGACTAATTTATCTGAGTACTTAAATATAATTCAGAATCAAGTTATATTTTGTATACTACTTTTGTTTCCAGTTTCCACTTTGCTATATGTCTTTCCTTTGATGGGAAGGGAAGTACATTAACTTATATTTGGTTGGTTCACTGTAAGTTAGTGAGTCCTAGGCAGCTTCTTAGAAACACAAGGAATATATGTTCTTATTATATTCAGATATGTCCAGAAAGGAGGCATGACATCTGTCAGCAATTTAAATTGGAGGAAATGAAGCCTCTGTGGAATAGTCCTTAACCTCCAAGTGAGGACTAGAAAAAGTAGGTCAAATAGCAATGGTCAAATTTCTGAAATTTTCCATAGCACAGTGCAGGCTGTGCATGTCCTGCCTTTGTATTTGCTACCCTCATTCTTCTCAGGAGGAAAAAGACTTTCTGAGGAACACGGGGAGGCTTCTCTGGAAGATGACGCAGGAGTGAGAGGCTTGTGGAGATGAGGGTGATGGGTAGGGAGGAAGAATGGCCTGGGTCATTATTTGATTCACTGCAGAGAGCAGGGAGGGGAATAATTGCCAGAGAGAGGTGGGAGCTGGGCAGGCTCAAATGTCCCTTTTTCTACCACTTGTTACATATTTAGGTTTTAATGAAATACTATATAATTTTATCCTTAATAATAAGATAAATTTTATCTTGTTATGGTGGCTTAAAAGCCGCCAAAGAAAGTGGTCTGGGCAGAGGTGTTGCTCTGTTTCAGTCAGGCAGGTAAGGGTTACTGACCAGAAATAGCCTGCCAGGTTTGCATTACCACTTTAGTGCCATCTCCTTCCTTTCAGCTGAAAGCTTGCACCTAGAGAGGTGAATGATTGAACTGAAACTACAGGTTAGCTCTGACATGCTCCAGTTAGCTGTGAGGAAGTTTGCTTTGATACTGCAGGCAGCGTCAAAGCAAGCAAGACAGCATGCCCAGTGTCAGCGCGAGTGAGGCTGGCGAAGCAGAATGGGGAGGTAAATTCCTGTACCTGAGTTCACTGAGCGACCAGTTGCCTGGCTGATGGCTGGCACAGCGAGATCTGAGGAGAGCTTGCAACTGAAGTAAACCTTGAACTTCTTATGTGCCCTCCCTTAAGGCAGAGCATTGGAGAATCTACGGCCTCGCAGTTCCGTCCAGATCTCCAAGATAACTCCTAGCTGGACCAGGTTACGAGAAGCCGTGTGGTTTAAGAAACAGTAATTTAGGTTCCTGACCCACAGGCAACTGTCTGTATTCTGCTTTCCACTGTCTAGTTCATTTTTATTATACAAGGTTTTGGTTTCATCATTTTAGATTCATATCTGAATTTGGAAAAGGTGTGGTAAGGATGGAGGAAATGATTTCCCAAGAAATATAGGTGCTACAAGAAGTGTGGCATGGGTGGTCTTGTAGGAGACATTCTAGTATCTTAACAGACACAAGAAAAAGCAGTTCATAAAATTTAAAGTTGGTCTCATTTATGTAGTTAGAGCTGTGAAAAAATAGGACTTCACAAATTTCTTTTGTCTATGCCAGGATTCTATAGCATAAAGAGAATATATATACCTGTTCATATGGTCCAAGCTTGTGAAGCTCTTTGATTCCTGTAATGTTTTACTGAACTTTTCGGTAAAGGCCAGCTTCAATGGATCCAACCCTAAAGGGCTGGTAGACTCGCAGTTAGGCAGTTTTAGGTTATTGTGGTTTAGTAGTTTTCAGTTGCTGATAAAAATCTTGCTGATCATTTTAATTTATAGTTGAAATGACTTGAATGTTTCTAACTGGTCTGCCAGCCTGACTTAGCAAATTTACAAAAGATAACATTCCAGTTAGATGAGGACAGTGACCCTTTTAAAGAAATACAGGCTTTTTATCTCTTGATGGTGGGCTGAAAGAGATTGTGAGGTTTGCATTGTTTCAGAGGGGACCGCAGGTCGGGAAGTGTTATTAGTTCCATTTTTCACAGCCGATAATAAGATACAAAAACTAGGCAGAAATACTGTCAATCACACATTGGTTCGTCTTGTTCATCAGTAAAGCCCAAAAAGGACAGAATTCATGGCAAGTTAAATAATCATCTAGATATTAGTGAAAGGAACTGCCGTTGAAGTGCAGTTCTATCGTTGTTGTGGTACCCTGACTTTCTACACTGATTTTTCTCAGTCAGGGACACTCACTAGCTTAATAGAAATCTCCACAAACTTCAAATTACCATTGTGCTTAGATACCTGCCCTAATTTTGAAATCTCATCTCCCGTAGCAGACACTTCAGCAAGACTGCACTGAAGGTAATGGGGCTTTGAGCAGGAGCAGCTGTCCCATCTTTCCAAGGCAGTTTCAGGCTTGGATAAACCTCAAGCTTTTTATCAGCTCAAGTTTTTTCACAGGTGGTTATATGGGGCATACCAGAGTTAGTCCTGTTTCTAGTAAAATGTGTTTGTCCACATAGTTTGTTCCGAAATAGAGAAATCCTGCAGGAATTCTCTCAGTTCATGGTTGCATCAGGAGTGGAGGGGTCTAAATCTGCATTTGAACAGAAATGTTTACCAGAATCTCTGTCATTTCGTTTTAAATAGCCAGGTTAAGCCTCATATCCAATGTTTAGTTAGTGATTAAGGATATGAAAGCCAAGAAAGTACCTAGATAGTCTTGACATCATTTGTCATCTCTGTAATAATAATAGTTTTTGTTTCTTTGTTTGTTTTTTGAAAAGAAAATAGCTTGTCACTGAATTACATAACTCTAGCTAAGAATATGGGAATATAAAAATTTGTCAACTAGCTATAAAAATAGCTAAAACAGCTATTTTTACTGCTTTATGCAACTGCTTTGCATAATGGAGTAGTAATTCAAAATCAAGCACAATAAATTTTAGATTACGGCAGGAAGGATATCATGGCAATCATAAAATGTGACACAAGTTTAAAGGAATCGTTCCAGTATAAAGTTGTTACAGAGCATTCTGCCTCGAAGTTCCTAAGCTCAGGCACTTTTCCAGTAAAACATTTTCTATTTTCTCTTTGTTATTAGCCAAGTTTATTTTTTAAATCAGTTTACATCTAATTCTTGAGATAACGACAACTATAATGGAAGAACAGTACACATTAAGTGTTTATGTATCACCATTCTTAATGTTAAAAAATTTACAAGTTGCCAAAATATTATACTCTCAAACTACAGCTTTTATGAGTTCCAGGAATTTCCAAAGTAGCTGATTTTAAATCGAATATGATTCATAAAAATTCTTGCACTTTAATGACTCTTGATTACTTGTCAGTTGTTTGTGGTTGAAATCTGAAGCATACGGTGAGCTCATTTCCTTTAGGTATAATTCAGCTACTCAAATTTCTTTGTTTATTTTAAAATTTTGTTCCTGTTTTTTTCCTTGGTGCCAACAGTTTTGCTTTATTATCTCTGCGGCTAGAAGTAGCAGAGTGTATCAGCTGTGGGTCACTGAACTCTTTAGGGGCGCCTGTTGAAACTGCTTGTTGCTGTGTGAGTAGAAGCGTCACCGGCCTTTTATCTCTAAACTAAGCTGGCACAATAAAAAAAACTTTAAAAATTGCTTCAGTCACAACAAGAACCCAACTGCTGTTTGCTCAGCGATTTTATTGCACTAAGAGATAATGCGGTTAAAGCGTTAAAAATATAATCACTCACAAGTACATTTTTTTTGGATACTTCAAGCGAGCTTTTCAAAGGGACTGAATATACTAGAAGTTGACCTCTAATGCAAGTAGAGCACCCAGGGCATCTGTGAAATTCCGTATCTTCATTTTATTCATGCAGAAAATAAAAAGCAGGTACCCGATGAGTAGCTTTTTTTTGTATACCAGGTACTATTTCAGGGAGCTGAGATACTGGCTGATAATATCTGAGAGTTTGTGTCTCAGTTTACATGGGCTTACTTTTAAAATCTTTTGTTTTTAAACTGCTTTCAGTTAGCAATTTGTGAAAATCCATAAATAATGAAAATCATTGATTTCTTTGAGTTTTGTTGAAATTGTGCAGAGTTGAGATAGCTAACCTCCAAAGGAAAGATTCGCTCAAGCTGCAGAAGTTAACTCCAGATTGTGCTGGCGTTTATGTGCAGTCCTATCTTTTAGTTTTCAACTAGCTGGGTAGCACTAGGGAAAGAAGAAATACCTGTCTCCTGAGTCCTTTCTGCCTGAGAGGGCAGAAAGCAAATGCAGGGGTTTTGATGCTGAAGCTGTACTCCTGGTGGTGATTTTAAGTTTTGAAGTGGAATATATTTCCAGGGAATGGTCTGTTGGCCTGCTGTGTGGTGGACTAAAATAGCACATGGAAACTCACCATTGGAAGGGCACAGAAATGGCTGTCTGGGACTGTTATTTATGCAGTGCAACAAGCGATCAGGTCTACATCCCACAGGAATACCCACAAAATGAGAGAGTGAGCCAGCTGGCAGATTTAAGGGAAAGAAAGATTTGTTAAGAACTGGAGAAAAAAAAAAAAAGGTGAATGTTGAGGGGTGAGTTCTGTGAGCTATATCTCAGGGATGGCATATCCAGAGAAGCAGCTGAGCCACTACTCCTACCCAGAGGGCCGCAGCCTGGGTGGGAAAATTGCCAGTGTCCGTGGCAGGGAGAGTCCTATCCAGGAGATTCATCCAGGATTCTCCTCCTTCCTCCTCTGCCTTTGGCAATCCTGGCAACAAAGCAAAACAAGTGCTGAAATTAAAATAGACAGCCCCTATCTACAGGGAGGAAGCTGGGATTTTAGAGGCTGCCCTGTCAAGGGACACGAGCACCCTAACAGGCATTGTCATGGAGGGCCAGTTCATTTTTCCAGCTCTCACGAGAGTGTCACATTCCTCTTACCCATTTTGGCCTGAGGAGAGAAAAAACACAAGGTGTAGGTCTTATACCTCCCAGCTGAAATCCAGGGGTGTAAGACCTGCAGCGGAGAACCCTGTGTGTCTGCGTTGGGTTTTTCTGTTCCTGCTCACTTGAGAAGCAGCTCTGATGTTTGCAGCCCTGGTGGAGAACTGGACCTCAACCCTTAAATGGATGGGGTTTGTTTTGACTGTAAATACCCAGATCCCATAATGATGGGCAGCAGTATAAACTTCTAAAGTTTTATACATCCAAGTGACCACAAGTTTAAAAAAAAATAGCTCTGTAATCACAACACTAATGAGCATTAGTCATAAGACTGTTCTATGAAGTACTAAAAAAGCTTTGAAGAAAAAAGACAGTCCTAGGAGTTTATAGCTGAATGAAAAAGGTACCAAATGGAGAAAGTTGGGAATGCAGAGAGGCCCTTGGGCAGTGCTGCCCAATGGGACAGGCAGAACTGCAGTACACTTGCAAGTGCTTGCATAATTCAGAGGAAAAAGAATTTTAAGCAGAAAATGAAACTGAGTGCTCCTAATCAAGATCATACTTCCTCTATAAGCTCATAAAGAATCTGGAGTCAGGAAAAGAGAGAAGCAAAATTAACTTGGATCCTCTAATAATAGTGTATATCTTGGGTCCTCTAATAATAGTACGTATCTCCTCCTCCCACTCCTTTGGATGTTTTGACTTCAGTCCTTCATTTTTCATAGTAAACTTCCTGTAATGTATTTCTAGTATAAGGTAGTGTTTTCCTTTCTGTAATCTCTGTTTGCTGATTGTTATTTAAAGCTCATAAAATGCAAGTAAATACATCTCTAAATAAAGTTCTCCTCATCCTCCTTCAGGAACTTTAACACCTACCCTGCCTATGGCAGTCACAGCTTTTAATGTTGGACAGAGAGGTAGGGAAACTCAGCATAAAACTTGAGCTATGCAACAGTAGGACACAGCCTCCCAGAAGGGGAGTGGAGTGCATTATTAGAGCCTTCCTGTATATCACAGACCCTAGGCAGGACTTTGCTTCATATTTGTGCAAGATCTTGTAGAGGGAATTCTGTTATACGGAGTCCTGTGCTTTGTACTAGCTTTCCTAGCTAGTACTGTGTTTTCCTAGCAGAAGGCAGAAATGCTTGCCTTCCACCTGCCTACTCTTCCATGACTTTTTCTTGGCCATGCTGACTACTCATGCCATTCTGTGATTTTGGTTAGATGAGTTAAAGATGACAATATTTTATTTATTCTGAAATGTATGTTTTTTTGTTTTTTTGTTTTTTTTTTTAGCAAAATGACTCAAATTGCCTTAAAGCAAAAGGGACTCACATTGGGAGTTTCTGAAACAGCTTTGGAGTGGGTCTTTCCTTCCTTCCTCAAGAGGAGTTTGCTCCCTCAGTGTTGCAGCTGAGGGAAAGGACGTTTGCAGGGGAGTTGGGCAGGGCAAGGTGTAGAACAGAGGCTGTGCTAATAACTGGACTGCACACTGGTGCTCTCATGGTCACCAAGGGTGGAGGTGGAGGTAGCAAGGAGGCATGTACGTGGTTGACTCAAGAGCGGGGGGGTCGTAAAGAAGGAGATGACTCGATCAAAGAGAATTCTCTAGAAAATACCTTTGCAGAAGCTTTCCTAGGTAGAGGTGGAAACAGCAGAATTGTGTTTGTCAAGACTACTGCCAGCCTTCAGTGACAGCCGAGAAAATAGCACTGCTTTTAGTGATAGAGCATGAAGACAAAGGACGGTGTTGTGGGACCCAAAAGAATCAGGAAAGATGGAGCTGAATAAATTTGATCTTGTGAATGATCTTACAGATGGTGGTGTCAGAGACGTATTCAAAGGTAGTCTAACGAAGTGGAGGACCTTGGTGGAAGAGGTCCTCTGATCACCCATATGGAGATGGCAATTCAGTTTGTGAGATATAAACAAAGTGAGATATAAAATGAAGAAAAAATGTAAAACCCAGCAGTGAGCTGTTTCAAGGCAAGATGGTGTGCTGAAAGGGAAGCACTGAAGGAGACAGCTGTAGAGTATGGTCAGTGCTGTGTAGGAGAATGAGGACAAAACTCTGATTCTGCTCTGTTCTGATGAGGATAGCTTCCTCTGCATGCAAAGGACAGAGGAAGATTGGAGAAAGTCTAAACTGCCTTTAGAGTAAAAACACTGTTAAGTTTGTGTGTGGTGAGCTCAGAGGTCAGTAATCTATGAAGAAGTGTAGAGTGTGGGATACTGTTCAGATAGAGCAGACTACAGGAAAGAATCATGATTTACTTCTGCACACCTGGTGGTGAGCATTCCTGTTGCAGTCCTTTAGGAAAACCTGTGCCAGCCTATGTGAATTCCCCTGAGATAAATGGAAATTTCTAATATAGTTCATGTAACATAGTTCCTTAATTGGAACTACTTGCATGAATAAGCATTACTCAGTTTCAGTAAGGGACAGCAGTACAAATCATAAGTTACTGTATTATGCTTACTAAAATGCACTGAACATTACTTACCCAAAAGCTAGGTTAGGAAGATCCATATCTTCATTTCAACGGAATATGTCTGTGTACCAAAATACCAGCTAAATTGGAGACGCCAACCCTCCTCCCAACTGCTCAGTTACCCCACAATGTGTTTATACTGGTGTAACAGGGACCAGCATCCACTTGAAATTACTGCACACTTAGAACTCTTGTTTTCTTGTATCCAGAAAAATCTTGAAAGGACTACTCTAGAAAATATGTTTTTATGGAATGACTTTTCCTAGAAAGTTACCTAGTTACTCATTGTCTCTTGGGACTCGTGTATATCTTCCATTTTTCTCTCTATAGGGCTCATTATCATCAGGAAAGTCTCCTGCTTAGGCTACCCACTTCTCAGTAAAAGTTAAAATTGATGTTTCCTCAGACTGAAAAAGAGCCTTTCAGGTTAACTGCAAAAAGTAGACACTGTTGCTTATCAACCTCAACCTTCTGCTCTTAGAATAGAACTGGATATCATGAATCTCAAGAAGGAGAAGGGATTTTTAGTGCAGGTGCTCAGTTAGTTGTGCAACTACTCTACAAAAGCGTGACTTTGTATTGCATAGGCTTTTTCAAATGTTTTTTCAGGGATGTTCCTATGGTATGTAAGCTGTTTTAATACCTACATGAGCATTTTGAACCAGGCCAAGCACTTATTTTTTGAGATTTCCATGGCTAAATTTGATACATGTAGAAATTAAACTGGCCAAAATGATGATTTTTGAGATAAATTCCAATAAATAAGATGTAGACTACTAGGTCATTTGCTTGCTTCAGATATCTTTAGGTGATTAATGGTATTTCTCTTCATCTTCCCACTGTAAGATTCATATTACAAGTATTTCATATTAAAATTCACACTGAAAGACAAGATTCATATCTTTTTATAAACAGTCTGGTAATATATATTAGGTGATTCCACAGTGCTGTTCAGTGCCAGATGGGTGTTTGATCATAAAAGCATGTCTCTACATTAACATGAGATCATTCCTTAAAGTGAGATTCATTAAGCCGGCACTGTGCAGCAGGTCATAGCTACCAGTTCTGGTGCAAAAACATAGGAAAAGAGGAAAGACAAAAAATCATCCTGTGGAACAGAGGGAAACCCCAGTTCAGATGTGATATTCAATTCTGTGTGAGTGCTGAAGTATTATTGGAACAGTTGGAAAACTTAGAGTGGTTTGTTTAGTAATTCAAACTACATTCACAGGCAAACTTGGTCTCAAGTGTCCTCAAAAAAAAATCCAAGGACAGTTTTGGACAGTCATTTTCTTTTGGACAATCGTCAGAAACCTTGTTATTTGAGTCTCCAGACTAATTAAATTTCTGGTCCCTCTCAGAATGGCGAGTGGTTTACTAGTACCAGTTAAAGGTATTTGCATCCAATGAAATGCTGGCTTCTTTAGCAGGTCTACAAGTTGGTGAATGTATTTTAAATAAAGTCTCAAATGAGAATAGTTGCAACTTCTGTCTACAGTTTTCTTTTTCATGCATATTCCCAGTACTTGACAAACATGTTATAAGCACAGCTTGCCAAACCTATGCTAATGGAAATCATAGCAGGAGAGTTAGGAAACTTTGGGAGAGTGCATAGGCTTGGCTGGGTTGCAGAAACAGTTCTCATGTCCAATGTACAGCTGGAAAAGTTAGTGCTGGCATGACTTCATGATAAACTCTCTGATCTTCACTAGAAATTAACTGTTTAAGTGCTTGTAACCAACAATCTGTCACGCAGTGGGAAAGAGACTGCTACCTCTCTCTTGCATATCAAAAGGCAAGTACATTTGCTCGCATTATTGACCAGAGATTTAGCAATAAATGTATTTATGTAAACGGGACTGTCATGTGCATGGGTGCACATGGAATTACATGTGTAATCTCTCAGTATGGAAGCAGCTAAAATTCCTCTGTTAATACGTAATTCGCTGTAAAAATGTGTAGTATTACAGTGATCTAAGAGTTGTTTTGGCTTTCTGTTTCTGCTTCTTAGTGTCATATAGCCCAAATTATAGAAAGAAATCCAGTCTTTTCAGATAATTTTAGCTGTCTTTATTTTCTAACACGGATAAATCATTCTATCCAGTAGGTTGTCAACTACTGGATAAAGGGGTGCTTTGTGATGGAAAAAGAAGTGTGAAGATAGGCATGCTTCCTGGCTTCCTTTTGAAAAAGCTTAGTTCGTCTTTCTGAGAAAAATGAGTATTATATAAATGAACAAGTATCAAACACTACTACTATTTGAATAACCTCATTTGAAGTCTGTGTGACAATATATTCAAAGACTTTTTATGTATCTATGCAAACTGCATGTCTTCTGCTGCTTTATTGTCTCTAGCTGTGAGCTTGGCTCTCAGCTAACCACCCAAGTGCTGCTTCCAAACACGGCGGGCAGAAAGCGTCCTGCAGGAAGTGGTATTTGTGATTCAGTAAACGGCACCTTGCCCACTGAGTCAGCGCTGACCCAGTGTCCCAATGTGTTTCTGGAGTGAAGAGTTTAAGACTGAAGTCCTGGCCACTCGTGACCATTGGGAAATTCATTGAGCTATTGACGAGAACAGGGTTATTAACCACTACATCCCAGATTCCAGACAGGGATAATTACAATTCCCCCAATTTCCTCATTGGGATAATTATTCCTTTCCTTTCCTTCCAAGTTGGTACCATTTTCCTGCACTTAGCTGATCACTATCCTCTAGTCATATTGGAAGGGTGAGTGTCCCAACTCAGCCACGCAGCCTGCTTTTCTGTGAGCACTGCTGGAAGGGCCAGGTTGTGCCCCCAGTTCTCATAATCCCTTCACTTATCCTGCTCAAAGACTCTTCCAGAGTCCTGCCACCTGTCGCTGCCACCCGTCTGAGCTTTTCCAGCTTGTTCAGCTTTGCAGTGGAAAGGATGAGCTTAGGGCATTTGCAGCAGGTTTCCCCTCAGGACTCACAGTTTAATATCTTTCATCCAATAGCAATTTGTGTGAACGAGTATGTGAATATCTGTGGCAGCAAATTTTGGTACCCAGATTTACCAAATGATACCAGAAGCTACTGTGAAAGATCCCAGCTTTAAATCCAAAACTGTGTAACATGCAGTGAGGGTGCTGTGATCCTGCATGTAGTCAAGGACATAGAGATTAGAACTGTGAATCTTTTCATGTTTAAGTTTTCATAGAAATATTTGTAGTGTTTTCTAGATTTTGAGGGTTTTATAATTAAGAAATAATATTGTACCTGTATTTGACGCATCTTGGTACATAGTTTTTTGTAGGATTCTTGATAAATGCTTGTTTTATGCCTGTTGTTATCATTCTTAAAAAGATGACTGGCTACATAAAAATGTTTTGAATTTTGTATTGGGAAGATGTGTTTTCGGACTATTTTGTTTGGTTAACCATTTTAATCCGTATATAATGCTTGCCTGATTTCTGCAGTTTTGGAATGTAGTAAACTTTAGGTACCTCATTTAGCAGGTGGATGTAGGTGGGGTTTGTCAACTTGTGAGTACCACTATTAGTATTAAGAATATGTTTAAAGATGAGATGCGTTATCGTAGCAAAAAGATGCAGTTTGTCAATGGAAATATCGTAACTTTTATAACAGGGCAAGGACATAAACAGGCAAAATGTGGTTCCCTGAGGCACAACAGCAGCAGGTATGGAAAGCTGCTGGAACCAAGCTCACAGGTTCTGTGTTCTTAGAGCAGTAAATAATTCCATCGCAGTGAGGAATAGGATATTACTCAATACAAGGAACAATGGTAACGTTTCGCCCTGAAATGTGATCCTTGTGATCAAAAAATTCTCCTGGTGCCGTATACAGAGGGTATGGGTTATGCACAGTGCACGGGTTATTCCTGGACTCTCCTCTTCCCTTCCCTTTATCTCACCTCCACCCTCCAATAGAAGAATTGCACTTGATCACAGAGGAAGTGAGGGAGCCTGGATGTTACCCCAGGAGACAAAGCTAGAGGAAGGGCTGGGTCACTTAGTCAAGCATCAGAGAGGAGAAGGAAATGGCCGGTGAAAATTAAGGTTTTCAGTACAGGACTTCAAACTAGAAATCTTTTGAAGGACTTCTAAGGAAATGAGGAAAGGGGATAATCTAGACAAAGGAATAATCTGGACAGAGCAATTTAATCAGAGTCAATTTCTGGTAGGAGCTTTCAGTTTGTGACCCTGTGTGCAATCTCTTAGAGCAATTAAGTATTGGATGCCAGTTATCTTTGTGTATTGAATCAGCAATGCCATCCACTCTGAAATTCCTTGTACCCCTCATATCTCTGTGCACCCCACAGCCTGCCTGGCCTGAAGCTTCCTACTTGATCATAATTCCATTTTGATCCGGGTCTCATTGATGCCTTCCTCTGTAACATCCTGACTGCTTTATGGCTTCTCTCTCTCTTGCTTGGATATGATGATTTATACTGTCTAAACTCTGATACTAGTAAAATCATATAACGAAATAAATGCATTGAGTAATATCCTATTACCATTGCCATACATTGCATGCATATTATTTGTTTTATTAAAAAAAGCAAATGATTATTTGTGCAGACCAGCATATGTTAACTTACTGTAGGTTAATCAGATTTTCATTCTTTTTTTAAAAAATTTTTTTGCTTGTTATGTATATTATTTTAGCGTATTTTCCTCACTTCATTTTATCTTCCTATAGGAACAACTGCAGAAGCCAAGCAACTCACCAGGGAGTGTTTCAGGCTTACCTTGGCACGTTGTTCTCCCTTTATATTGCTGGAAAGAGTCACACAATTCAGAAAATATGAAACTTTAAAAAGTTCTTCAGCCAGAAATGCTGGTGTTTCCTACCTGTATGGCAGAAATGTGGGAAATGACCCAGAGTGCAGGGGAGGTTGTGGGCTACACAGTAGTAGCTGGGCGTGCAGGCAGTGGATTCCCTCGGTGAGCGCTCTGCCTTCCTGACAAATTCTTTTCTTGGAGAAAAAGAGAACTGAAAAAATAGTAACATTATTACTCTGATATTTTATGACTTGACTCTATCTTTCCTAGTGTTTGGAGAACTGAGGGGCAGATATCATGTTGAAGCAGTTAGTCATTTTGAGTTGTGGGGAAAGGTTAGTAATTGAAGACTTTGTGGAAAGCTCTTACATTGTCAAATGACTAGGCAGCTCCAATCCTTGCTATCTTTAGGCTCAGAATGATTCTTTGCAGAGTGTCAGTGAAAAATCATTGAACAAACAAAAGGCATTGTCCATTCCTGTACCAAAACTGGCTCATGAATAAGACTTGGTACCACTTCCTCTCCTCTGCCATTTCTGAGCTTCATGGGATCATGAACAAGCAAAACTGATACGTATTTCTTAATAAGACTTCAAAGGCTTTTCTTCATTCTTTCCTTGGAACTAGGGATTGAAGACAAAATGCTACAGGTTTTTCACTGCTTGAGAATTCAAGCATAGGGTAGTGTTTTTAGCTTGAGATTATTCATTGAGTTTTGCAAGCAGAAGAGAAGATGGAGTCACTTGTTGATAGTGGTTTGCACAGCTTTTGTTCGGCTAGTTTGCTTGCAATGAACCTTTTCGCTTTATGTGGCAAGAAAGAGATTCTGTCTCACCTGCTTGTATGACTTTTAGCTGCTTTACACACAGCATGTGTGATGTGCTGTGTACCCTGTGATGAGCATTAAAAGAGGCTGAAGGTCAAATACTGAGGAAGAGCATTAACTAAAAGGGTTTTTTAGGTATTTGGGGCTCACTTCTCCTTTTCCTTCTGATACCTAAATGAGAACATCACATTTAGTGGCAGCAGAAGTTTGTTTTTCTTCTCTTGGGGAAGTATTTTTGTTGATTCTTTCTTCCCTGAAGCAAACAAAGTTCTACTAGCAGATTCCTGCCCATTGGTATGTCCTCGTCAGAAATGATGGCTAGCTCTTTCTCCACAGGCAGCTAACTGAGGTTCAGCTTCCTTTGTAACCATGAGATTTCTTTGACACACATGGCAGCAAGGATAACCACCAGATTAGTGATTAGCGGGAGTTGGTAAGGTGCTCATATAGGAGTGTCTTACTTATCGCTACCTGACACCTTGTTTTACGTTAACTTTCTATCTGCAAATGCATGGCAGAAATATACTTTGCAAGGTCACAAAGCAGTCAGAGTGGAGAATGGAACAGACCTGCCTCTCATTTCACTGCCTGGGTTTTAAGCCAGAAGCTTTGCAAATTGCTGTCCGAAGAGGGCTGGTTTATTCCTTAGTGTAAGTCCTCCTTCTGTTACTTCCTATTCCCTCATCAAAACAAAAGCTTTTAACAGCTAAAAATGATACCAAGCATAAAAAAACAAAGAGGAAAAAAAAAAAGAGGAATGAAAGCTCAACCATCTTTCTTCCTTTGTTCTCTTTCAGGCTTCGGGACAGGAAAAAAGTCATTTCAGGGAGCAGAGCCTTAGTGGCTGTATATTCCTGTCAATATTCAATCAACAGAAGAGTCACAGATAGCAAAGAGAGGGAATACTAATTTTCTTGGAGCCTCTGGAAACAGCCACATCTGTAGCATTGCAGATAGTTATTCTTGAGGATATTAAAAGTTAAGTTCACTGTCTCCAATGGAAATTTCATATATATTTACTTTGTTTTCATGGTTCTTGCTTCACAATAAGGTGTTAGAATTAAAAAGCACAATTTTAACTATTTTTCTCGAGCTTGTCAGACTTGAACTCTTTTTCTTTCTACCAGTTCTCAATTTTGGGTGCTTCTGAGTATCCAGATTCAAAACATGAAAACAAAGAGTTGAATTTTTGACCTTTTGGGAACTAGAAAGTGCCATAAGTCCTGTAACCTGTTCATAGGTTCATGGAAGAGGAGAGGCAGGAATGAGTTGCACATTATGAAATTACAGTCTAGCCCGTTCTTTCAAGTAGGAGACCCACCCAGACCTCTATTCCACAGTCAAGTTGCAACCATTTCCATGCTTTTCTGCAAGCTGCACTGTTGTCTCAAATCTGTAGGACATTTCTTGTTGCTTCTCCAGTTCTCCAGGCAAAGCTTGTGCCCTGGCCTCTTATGCCAAGGCCTGCAAGCAGATTCCCTCAGTTGAAGTGATGGACCGCTCCAGTTTCCAGAGACAGTAAATACATGGTATTGTTTTCAAGAAAAGAAAACAGTTTCAAGTAAATAATTTTAGAAAGGTCTTCTAAGAAAAATAGTAATCTCTTTGCAGCTGCTTGTCTCAGAAAAGTAGCAGAATATTCCCCGAAATATTATTTCACAAGGCTTGAGCCACAGCTAGGGAAAGTTTATGTAATTAGAAATGGTGAAAGGAGACAAGGACTCGTCTCTGCCCAACATCTGACTGGTAGGATAGGAACTAAACCTGATATCAGAGGGTTCTGTTAGGAAGGAAGTGGCTCTTCTTGGAGATCCAGAGAATTCAGTAAAACATCTGTCACCTTCAATTAAGGTGTGGTAGATATTGCCATGCAAGCAATGAATGAAACACAAAAAATGAATGAAAAACTTATCTTTCCCATATTCATTCTGCAAGATATCTGACATGCAAGGGTTGTGGGTTGAAATGCCATCAAGTCATGACAGGAAAGGAATACATGGCCTACTTCAGAGACATGCAAAGAGAGAGGTTTCTATAATTTGTTTGAAAGGAGTCTCTGATAAAAGGATTTTTTTTTTTCAAACTAAAGCAAGGGAAAGCTGGTTTTGCATGAAGAAGCAAGGTTCAGAACATAAAGATATAGCAAGAGTTTTATGGAAATTATAATTAATTAAGTTAATTAAGGAAATTATAATTTATTTCCAAATGAACCTCAGCTTGTGAAAGGATTTGTTTTTGAGAATGGTAGCAGGATGGACCGCTCAATAAACTACCCTGCGTCTTCTCCCAGTTAGTGTGTAACATCTCAGAACTGACCAATGCATCCAGCTGCCTCGCATTTCACAGGCATTTGGTCAGAACACACTTGAACCCGTTCTGTAAACAATTTGGGGATTGTTTTGGTTTGTTTAGTTTTTAAAGATATTTTGAAGTGTGCTAAGAACCCTGCAGTGAGCTGGAACACATTCCCCATGCCCTTTTGCGCCATTGGGATGTATCCTGCAGCTGAGACCCCTCAGGACTACCCAGTGTGGGCCTGTCCTGGGCTAGTCCTTCCCACTTAGGGATGCATAGGTCCAACTTCCAGGCTTAAAGGAAGTTGGGTGAAATGCATTCTCACCTAAGGCACGTATGTTGAGTGCTGTTGCCTTGTCTTAGTTCATGCATCAGAGTCATGCAATGAATCAAGCTGTACCCATTTCTGCCATTCTGTTTGCTGAGGCACATACAAGATACTGCCTTGGGGAGCAAGTCATACCGTGCGTGGTGACCTTATGCTGCAGGAAGCTGTTTACTGAATCAGCCACCTAGAGTGGCAAAGCAGGGTATGAGCAAAGTAACTGACTTAGGGCTGCAACTTGAAGTTGTAGAGGACTCTGAATTACTCATATTTACTATAGGATGTGTTCCTAAGATACTGTCTGTGGGTGCTGCTCTCTATGATCTGCAAATGCTAATGACTTGTTCATTTCCTCCTACATTCTGTGCTATGGACAGTTGTCCTAATACGATCATCTGTTTTCCTCAGCTCTCCATTGTGCACTGAACATCCCACAACACTCCCACAAAGATGTCCTTGTACAGGCAGGCAGCAAAGGCAGTTGACCTAACTCCCCTTTCATGCCTTTTTCCATCTCTCGTAGGTGTTTCTTGCCAGCTTCCATCCTCTCCCTAGGTTATTTGCCAATTTTGGCAATTTTGTAGTTGTTTATATAGACTCTTTCTTTGGTCAGGTTGCTTTGCGCAGCTGTAGAAGTCACATTGTGTGACCCTTCAAGGGAGAAGGAAGGACATCCTTTACTTTTTTTCTAGTTTACTAGTTAATATATGCTAAGTGCTACTGATTTGAGTGTGTGAGCCATCAGTTTCTTTATTATACGGGTTGACTATAGGAATGTGAGGAGCACAGTTTGGAAGCCTAGCAGGCATCTTTCAGCCTGTTCTTGTAAGGTCAAGTTATTCTCTTTATCACATTAGAGGCTAACTGCAGTTAAAAAAAAAGGGGGGGGGGGTGAAAATTTGGAATGCTTAAGGTGTTTTCTGAGTCTTGTTTTCAAAAAAAAAAACTGCAGACAATAACCACTTCAGTTCTGTAAACTAGGTATAGTGAGAACTGTTATCACTGCTTTATAACCACTGAAATAGAGGCCGAGCTCAGAAATGACAGCAATGGCTACATTACCAGCTGGGCCAAAAGCTCAGGATTACTCAAGTTTTTGCCATTGTATCCAATATCCATATAGGATACCTTCTATCATTTAGAAGCCACTATTCATAAATTACCTGAAGAAACTGTCAGCCTCAGCCTTTATTTAATAGCCTTAGCTGAAATTTGTGATTAAAATTATATAAACAGCTAACCTCCTTAACTTTCAAAAATGACCCAGTCAGTTACAGCTGCAAGTAATAGTTTTGTTTTGTCTTTTTTCCAATTGGCAAAAGACATGACCTAGGGCTGTCCTTGACAGATGACAGTAAAAGATATTGTGCTTGTCCCACGGTCTTTTAAAAGTAAACAATACGGGGCATTTTAGGAAGGGAGCAGCTTTTTATTTTTGTTACTAATGTACAAATAATCCTTCAATACTTTTAAAAAACCTATAAAACCAATAAATCTTTTCTATTGTTATAAAATAGCTCAATATCTGACTGGTCATTACATTTAATCTGATCACTTACAAACAGTGAGTCAAAATTTGTCCCTAGCTACACCCTTACAAGCCCACTGATGTCACAGTTTGGAACCTTCACACAGTTTTATTCATTTGCCTTTCTCATTAAACAAAAATTAAAGTATTTAAATATTGCCCACTATTGATAGCAAGCAGGTCAGCTCTTGTTTTGATCTTTTTAAGAATATGATACAAAATGAAACCCAAAGAAGTCCACACAACTGGCATACATCAGCCTGAGGAGAACTGGCTTACTGTTTTGATAGATGGGTGTCACTAAGGGGCTCTGGTGGCCTCGCTGCCAGCTGTGGCTGCACCATGGAGCCTGTCCAGGAGCCCCCTGCTCAACTGCATAGAGCTCTGCTCGTGGCACTGTTTCTAGCTGTGCCCTGCCAGGCAGTTGCTCTATGTTAGAGTCTGGGCTTTGCCTATACTGCAACTGACCTTGCTAAGAAATATAAGAAAAAGTTCCCATACGATGTCATAAAAGTTCTCCTAGCTAGTCTTGAAATAACATTCTGCAACTCATGGTGTAGACTAAAAATACTGTGCAATATAAACAGGTTATTACTATTTCTGAGAGATGCTTGGTCTAATTTATTTGTCGCTTGAGCATTCCTGTATCATGTAGCTGTCCTAAGTGTGAACTGATTCAAAACCTATATAAGACCAGTGTCATTTAACAAGTGTAGGTAAGTGTATCAGACAGTGCCCAACTCAGGGAGCTCCAGCCTAGCACTGGGTTGCTCCTTCACTGTTCTCGCTACCTTTAAAAGCCACTGCCTGGTGTTCTCAAGAGACAATAATATGGATAATTGGCTTAAATCTACACGAATGTACAAAACTTTAAATGATATTTATTGCTTATAGGTCAGTGGGAAAACAGGGTGTAAAACTTAAGCCTTGTGAATTCCATTCCAGTGCTTTACTAAGAGGCATCTACTCTTGAGGCACAAACTCATGTGAACATTGAAATGCCCTGAGGCCAATATACATGACTATGCATTATGTATTTGGCTTAATTCTTTCTGTTTTTAATGGCTCAGTAGTGGTAAATCCCCTCAACTGTAAGTTCATTTCACAAAATATTAAGAAAAGATGCCTTTACTAGAGACTGCAAAGAAGTTGTGAAAGAATTGTGGCGGGGAAAAAAAAAACAAGCTTGAAATTAAGGTCTTTTCAGATGGTTATATTTCTCTAGCTTCTTTATCAGCCTTTTCTTGTAAACTTCTGGGTTGCAATTCAAAGGAAATGATAAAAAATTGTATTTTTATGTTGTTATATAGTCCACATTTTTCACTGCATTTTGTGTGTTCCAGTTTGTAAATACAGGCTCTTAGAGGTGCCCTTACTACTTACGAATTGGAACAGACTGTTTTTCCAGGAAATTCAAAATAAATGAGCCTGTCAGCCCAAAGTATACAGTTTTCTCACAGCACTGAGGACATTGTATCCTTTCTCGTGCCTGCTGTCCCTAATTTGAAGGAGTTGAAGGAGTTCTGGGTTGTTCATGGTAGGTTAGTTTAGCCTGAGTGTGGAACGTAACTTTTAAGATTACGTAAGAGACCTAGTGTGTGGTTTATATTTAGAATTAAAAAAAACAGTGAAACTCATGCAGTGGGCCTTGCCAACAGGTGACACAAGTCCATAGTGTGTATAGAATTACCTTAATACATTACAAGTTTTTGTTTAAATGAAGGTGCCTTATTTCACTGATTCTGGAGTTGGCACTTAACATCTACTGAAGAAAAATGGACTTTCTGAAGTATCTTAAGCTGCTGCAATCTATGCATTATGTTCCCTTTTCTTGATCTTAGGGAAGGCCAAAGTGCTAGGCATTTTATAAAAGCACAGAAAATCACTCTTCCAAAAAAAATCACAGTTGAAGTAATAGGCAGTTATTTGGTAGAAGAGCAAATGAGAAAATGAGGTACAGAGTGCTTAACTGGTCAAGGTGATAAAAATGAAATCTGGAAAGAGAAATCTGTGGAAGTACTAGGAAAATATCCCAGATCTCTTTCTTGCCACATGGGCAGCTCAGCTACAAAGTCAATTCCTACCTATCTCTGTTTCTTAAAATAACACTGATCACAGATGTCTTTCCAGCTAATACATTTGAGGACATGTATATTAGAATAATGACATATTTCATGTATCCAAAACAATTTTTGCTCTAATATGATGTGATATTTATTTCTTTGGAAAGGTGTCTACATTTTGCTGCTATATATATTAACTCAGTTGTTCAGTTCAAGATGTTAGAGTAAATCAGACGTTCCACTGATACATGATATTGGTTTTCTAAGTGGAATTCGTCCTGTCCCTCAAACATAAAAGTACATGTTTAGATGTGCTCTATATGGTAGTATGTGCTAATACATGCTAGTTGTCAGAGAAGGGAATATTAAGAAATGAAGCTTAGTGCTTTTTTGGAAAAAAAAATTAAAAAGCACAATTAACAGTAGCAGCCTCATCTGCTGTTCCCAGCTTCAGCAGCAATGTCTGCCATTATCTGTCAGTTCCTAAACTTGGTAACTCTACCCGCTCAAAAGGTGCTCTAATATCCTTTAAGCTAGGATCAGTCAGTGCTGATCATTTTGTACTTTTCTATCAGATCTATGACAGGCTCCACATTTTTCAAGCAAAAGACTATTCAACTTAAGTAGAAATCTTTTTTAAAAAGGGGCCTGTTAGGGAAAACAGTGTGGAAGACAAGGTTCATTGGGCGGTCATGATGGCAGCACATCATGTATCTGATCATCAGGAAAGCATGAATACAACCGATATTTGTAAGAGTGCGTAAGGACCTTTGTGGAATGCAGATACTAGAGTAACATCTGAGCATGTTTTCAGAAAATTACAAGTGTCCTCGTCTGCTGGTTTACAGTACTAGATGTTGTGAGTCACCAGCAGAAAAAATAAATAAATCTCTAAAATTTCCTGTCACTGACATGGACACTTGAATCTGGTGAATGGGTGCACAAAAAAACCCATCATTTAAACCTTTACAAAGTTCATATTACAAAGAAATCTCAAATGCCGAGTATCCACAGAGATGCAAGGATTTCAGCAATTTCACTGAAATCACTCTTCCTCATTTTGGTATGCCTTAAAAGGGAAGGAAAAGATGCTAAAGACCTATCAATACTAGTCTCTTATGCTCTCAATGCACAGATGAGTGAAAAATGCAATTTTTTAGGTACTGGGGAAGTAACTAGTTGAGTAATAGCAGGAAAATGTTAAACTACCTTCACAGTGCTTTGGGAATGAAAATAAAATGAAAAAAAAAATGCACCCAGTGCTTAACAAGGATAACAAAGAGATATGAAGTAAATAATTTTCCTTTGCTCTGCATGCACGAAGACTTCTAAGAGGCGTGTATTGGAAGAAAGCACATCAGGTATGAGTCTGGGACAAGAGAAGGAATAGTGGAGAGACTGCTGCTTGTTGGAAGTGTAAAGAAGTGTGTTTGGGGCTTTTTCATAAAAACAGCATCATTCTGAAATCTGGATAAGCATTAAGACATCTTGGATGATGGAAGTTGGGTGTTCTGCTGTTCCTTATTCTCTCTATGACATATGGTCTTCAATGTAAAAGAGTAATTCAGAGAAAAATTAAAATAAAATAAGATAGGAGTGGTTTTAAATTCCCATATGATCCAGTATTTTCTGCAGTAACTGGCAATCATGTGGAGGGCAATTGCCATGAGTATTCATGGTGCTCTGACACATGACATGCATTGTCCTTCCACAAAGCAGTGAGTCCAGTCAAATTGTGAACTGTATCCATTCTTAGGAAGATGAAAAGGAGATATTTTTGTGTCACTCTTCACACTTCCTCAGTTGCTTAATTTTAAAAGAACCTGTAGGAATTTGAATCAGACTTCCACTTCTTTGGAGATGTTAATTTTAATGAGGAAAAGAAAAGAATAGGATATTGTTTTTTTGCTTTTTCCTGATAGAGACACTCTTTCTTCCAATACTGGTAAGGATTTCCTTCCTATGACTAATATATCTACCCGTTAAAAGGCTGGTCTAATGTTCTTCGGACTAGGATCAGTCAGTGCTGATAACTTTATATTTTTCTTTGTCAGATATTTTACAGATCCTTTATCTTTAAAGGCTCTTCAGTATTTAAGCATACCATACAGTCAAAGGTAGAAGTTCAGAAGAAAATAGAATTGTCGCACTTCTTGTTAATTCTTTAAGCTTATTTCAAGAGAGCTTCCAAAGGACCTGGAATTCAATGAGATTTATCATACAGTTTTCCCGGATTCTTTAGCAAATTTCTACCTTTGGGAATTCCTTATTTAGGATTTATTGTTGGAATGCTCTGCTGATTAAACACATATTGGTTCTGCAAGCCAAGTAAAATATATCAGCATCCTCACCCCTTTCTCTTCTTGCATGGTACCTACACAAAGGCTTCTGCTGGTATAGAATTGTCATTAAAGTTTTCTACCCACTATTCAGGTATGCTGCCAACTCTAGTGCAATCTGAAAATTTCTTTTTACCTGAAATTTGGCAAAGTTAAGATCTTCTATAAATCTTACAGGCATGTTCCTAGAGTGCGCAGAATACTGATTTTGCTTATAGCAGTCAGCAAAGAGTGGGGATCAGCAGCTCTTAAACCACTGTATTTCGTTAGCTTTTCATAACAGAGAACAGTGAGAGATTCCTGGATATTCAAATTCTTGTTTTCTGAGAATTGCACATGCTAATTAAACCTACGGTGCTCATTTGAAGGAAACCCCAGGAAGGGTATTGCTGGCAGCGTTAAGGATCAGGTGTTCCTTGCCTGGAGCTCCATACTGTGTCTATGCAGCAGGCCTGTCCCTTCTGCGCTGCCAGCACTCAGTGCCTATGTGCCTTGCTGCCCTGATCAGGAACTAACGTGGAAGATCATGTGCTTGTTGCTGACATGCATAGGTAGTTTCAGGCATTTACAGTCTTTCCGTATCCCCAGATTTAGCTACCCAAAACCTTTCCAGAGGCAAATTTTTGTTCTGAAATACATATGGTAAAATCTTCATCTGTATTTATTGTATACAAAAGATACAGAATTAAATTGCATAACATAAAGGGGGAAGACAAAGAAGGAAAGTATGTAGATAAAGGCCTTGCATGATTTTTCCTGATGTTTCATAGATATGTGAATCTAATGAGAGTCTGCTCTACAGTATCTTACAGTACCAATGTTTCTGTTGATGTCAAGAGAAATGTAAATCAGATCTTAAAGTGCAACTATTTTACCAAAAGACTACATAATACACAAAATCTGTGCAAGAAAATTGGATACAGTGTTATGCAAGTCATCTTAGTAAGCACACTTCATGTTTGTAGGCCAGGTGATAATAAAAGCCTCAAGGCAGTTAAGAGATATGCCTTATTGACGCCAGAGCAACGACAAAGTGAGAGTTTTCAGCTTTATAATATATCTTTCTCTCCAGTTCTCAAAGAATTCAACAAAAAATCTTACACAAGTGAAATATGAATCGATTCAATTGTACCGTTCCTTATTGTGCTTTTTGTCATTTCAAGTATGTATAGAATACTGTGACTCTTCTGAAGCCCACTAATGTATCATAGGGAAGGACATACCCTTTTGCCTCTTTTCCTGTTTATTTATCTGAACTTAAATCCACACAAGATAATTCAGATGCTTGCGACCTGATTAGCTGTCTCATTAACGTAACTCATTCCTCAGATCTAATGCAGGTCTGAGCTTTGTTTGCGTTTTCATTATTTTTGGTGGCAAGAAAATTTTCTAAATGTATCTGCCTGTATGTGAGTTTACTGATTGCCACAGCAGGGAAATGACTGCAATTGTGTGAGTGAGAGACTGCCTTACATCAGTCAGGTTTGTAGTGTATTTTTTTTTAACACTGCTTCCTTTATTTGTGTTATTGTAAATAAGTTTATGCAATCATGACTTGACGCTCAGTCTGCCTTGCTTTACATAACTGCGGCTACATTTCCAAACAAATTAGGATGTGACTTAAATAGCTTTTAAGACTGAGTATGACTGTCAGCCTTATAGGGTAATCTTTATTCATTTCCTCTGCATTGATGCTGTGTACCTTACACTGTAGGACTCTCTTCTGCTGTTATCTACAATCTCGTAAGCATTGGACATCACTGCCAGCCAACTGCATTTTGTCTTTCCTTCACGTTTACACCTAAGATTTTGTCACATATATCTATTCCCCTGTATAAATGTTGTGATTTTGTGGCATTGCAGTTGGGTTTATTTAGCACCTGTGCTGTTTCAGAAAGGCATTGCATTAATATGACAGATCATTTGGGCATGGCATTGGTGTGACAGGGGGATCCGATCCTGCATCTGTGCTGGGCCAATTTCAGTGAATTGAAGCTCTTTTAAAATATTGCTACAAAAAGTTTCAAAGTTTTTTTAGAAGAAGTTTCAAAAACATTTGTCCCATTTCATTCTAGAGAATTATTTTGGCTATGTGGCAAGTGTTGAAAATCTACTAAAGCGACACAAAATTCTTTGAGAAATGAAGTCAGTAAAATGGACTGTAAATTATGACAGGCAGTAAGAGGGGACACATCAGTACAAATAATTCAGAATGGTTAATGTAAAATCGGAGAGAGAAATATTTGCATCTTTAAGTTTATTGGAAACAGCCAGTCTGTGACAGCTATTGTAAGGTTAACTCAGGATATTGTATACCAATAAACCTTACAACTGTTTCCAAGAAAGATTTGAAAATGTAGTTAAAACTAAAAATAGAGATTGCAAGAAGATGATATTCTAAGAGAATCAGAACGCATTTTTTGCAAGGTAATATCTTCCTTCGTTTGACAATTCTTCCAATGTGTCAGTAGAATGAGGAATCAATATGAACCAGATGATGTAACTTAATACCAATAACATAAAGAAGTTAAGTAATCGAGAGGAAAGAGGCAAAACAATATTTAGGATCACAGAAATTCATGATTTGGGGGGCCTTCTGACTTTCTTTCTCTGTACTAGCATGTTACCTGGTATTGATGTGAACATAACTATAATCATACTGGGTTTTTTTTGTTTGTTTGTTTTTATCATTGAAACAATCTTCATCTCAGATTCAGGTTCAGCTTTTGGGTTTTCTTTTAATTTACTTCAAAAATTAGTTTTTTTCATTTCTTTTGATTATCCATGGAACTCATGAAAGCGGCATATTTTGATAACCATTTTCAGAGATTTAGCCTAACCTAGGAGAGAATATAATTCCCCTATAAATCGTAAGTGAAATGTGAAGGCTGTCAAGTAATCTTCACTGATTTCAAAAGGAGTATTGGTTATACAAGTCTTTCTCCTTTCTGTGTTAAATATAGTGTGATAAGTTTAAAATATCTTGAGTGTGATTTTGGCATTGCTTAATGTTAATTTATGATGATAACTCAAATGAGGAGAAAAATGTGCTGAAGAAGACACCTGGAGTTTGTTGAATAGTGATTCAACAGTGCAATTTTTTTTTGCGTACAGATGTACAATGTTTCGTTTACTATGGTTTGGGAGGTTACATTCAGATAATTTTCAGGTATTTCTGAAAATGTTGTGATATGTTCATGCGACCAATGACTAAACTTGAGGAAAAGAAAACTGACCCACAAAAGTTTGTAAACAAAAACTGACTTCAGTGTAAATGTTATAACCAGACCTATCTTCAGTCTTCTACTGAGATATAATGGACTACTTGCTATAAAAGTGTAATTTTCCTTGTAGCCATTGCTACAATTATTATGAAGCTCCTTGTTATGTCCTTTGTTCTCAGATGTGTGTAAGGCACTGAATACACTAAAAAATAGATATTTCAGCCTACCTCTCTATCTGGAAAGACTGTGTTTGAAAACAGTCTTACTCTTCAAAGCTGGAGTATGCTCTTAAAAGATTGAAACAAATCTGAATCTTCCTACCTGAACTTCTGTCACAAAATTTCTTTGCTTTAGTCAAATGAACTTGGGTTAAAATAGATTTCAAGAAGTATGAAATGCCAAATGACCTAGTCTGATGATGCTGGCAAGTTTAGTCCAAGATGGCTGTCTCAAGCCTATTGCAACCCTTCTGATTTAGCCAATGGAGCCCTGTATTTCCTATATTTTCTTCTGTTCTTGTCCAAGATTGCTTAGAGAGTAGTTTTAAGGAGTTTTGTGAAAAAAGAGAAAGCCTCCAAGTCTGGCTTTTCTCCAGGATACGGTGCAGATGTGCAGTAGTTTACTCTCGTATATAAACAGCTCTTCATGAGTCACTGTCCCCAGTATTGTTCTTGGCACTGTTATCGGAACTGAGGTTGCTGGATCTGCCCTCTGCAACCATCCGTTTTTTTCTGTTTTATTACTTTGGAGGCCCTCTTTAGAAAGCTATTCTTCACTAGCAATTTGTCTGTTAATGCCCTTACATTTAGGTGTATATTGTATGTTTTAGATCAATCATATATTCACCTACGTATGTGGAACTGAAGAGACATATAGGAAAGTTCGTTCAAAGTGATTATTTCTGATACAGAATAACATGTAAAAGGCTTCAAATTACCATAGCAGTATTTTGTGTTTTACAGTTGTTTACATAAAATTGAATGAAGGATAATTGTCTTTTCATGTGCAGATTTTTCCAGCAAGTACAGTGTCCACACTGGCACCCCAGGCCTTAGCGGCCATTTTCCATGTCAGAATCCAAGGGCTCCTGCTCCTTGCAAGGGCTGCGCATGGCCGGGTGCAGGGCCTGGTGTGGGTGAGTGTCTGCTTCCTCTTCTGTGCAGCCTGCTCCTCACAGGGTTGTACCCTGTAAATGAGCTTCAGCCCTTTTATTTCAAGATCTTGAATCCTGGCTCTACAAGAGATTTACTTGTATATTTTGTTTCTTATTTTGAATGTAGTGGTAGGAAGAAATAGCTGAAATTGTTATGAGGAAAGGAACAATTAGCTAATTTGTCATGGAGTCAGAAATACAAGTGTCAGGCCTGCAGTGCAATTCCTCAGACTGTAGATGCCTATAGATGCCCCCATAAGCATTTTCCGTGTAGTACTGCTCTCAGCTGTGAAAATGGATCTTCAGTTTCAGATGCACTAGTGTGGAAAATGATAGAAGCCATTAAATGAAAGAACATGGGATTTTCCTGGTTTTCAGATCCTTTTGAGATTACATGCAACTGGAGGAATTCTCCACATTAAAAAAAAAGTAAACTGATCTTATAATACTGCTAGCTCCAAAAGCTGTGTGTAGTAGGTGCAAATGATATGCTGATACTGGCTAGCCCTTCCCTGTTTTCTGATATATTGGTAAGGAAAACACTGAAGTTTATTGTATTGTATGTTTGGTTATTTTTCTGTGACACTCATGGCTTTAACCTTGCAGTATTCCTAGGAAATAGAGACTGGGGCATAGGGAAATTATAAAGTTGCAAATCAAAAATAGGTCCCTATCTTCTTAATATCTGTATGTGTACTGTATCAGAACTGCATCATGGATTATGATGCTAGGCAAGAATTTCTGGAAGGAGTAAGAGTTGCTAGAAAGATTCACAGTTGGTGTGTGGGGCCTTCCTGTGTTTCCATAATAGGCATAAAACTGAGAAATTATTTTTGTTGTTGGACAGAAGGAACCTCTGTCAAAGATGAAAGAGAAAGAAGATGATTTGCTTGAGGTTCTTTTTTCCAGTGTTAGGTTTTTTTGCTTCTGCATATCATAACAGGAATTGGCAACATTCACATCCTCTTGGTCTTGTGAGAAGGAAGTCATCTGAGAAGCAGAGGGTTTTATACCACTTCTTTAAATTCAGTGTAATGGTCCCTTTTAGTTCAGGACCGAGTCATCTGCAATACAACATTCTGCGTTACTCCTCCTTTAAGTGAATTCTGAAACATAAGACTAGAAGAGATTTTACATTTATAACCTTTACTTGCTGCAACAAAAATTTCATTACTTGTCCTGCCCACCATAGTCACTTAAACATTCTATTCCTACTCTTATGTACTTCAAGACTTCTGTTATGTCCCCTCTGTTGCCTTTTCTTTCTGTGATTGAAGCAGTTTATTTGATGTCTCTTGAGAGGCGGGAGATTTTGGTTGGTCTCCTGTGCCTTCACTGCCCTTCATGAAGCGTGGCGCCAGCACCGACCCTGCATTTCAGCACAGGTCTTGCTGGTGCTCAGGTAGCTGGAGAGGGATTATTGCACGTGTGGTACAGGCCATACTCTGTTGTATGCAGGCCATACTCCGCAATGCCTGCATTTTTTTTTCACAGCAGCATGTTGTTGACTCATCTTCAGCCTGTGAATGACTGTAACCTAGAGATCCTTTTCCTGCAGAGAACTGTTGTCTGGCCAGTAGTATCCCATCCAGTGTCAGCTTCCCATTTAAGGTCTTTTTCTTGAATTTACCAGAACTAAATTGCATTCTTTCCTTTTTTTTTCTTTTTTTATGATTGTTTTGAGTTCTAGACTGATTTTCCTAAGTTTTGCGGTTTTCTGCATGTCTGTTCCAGCATTCTGGTTGTTTTGAAAATATTGAACACACTTGGTTCTGCAACAGACTGGTTTTAATACCCCAGTCAATGTAACCCCAACCCATTTCAACAGAAAATCACTCGTAACAACTCTTTGAGAATAGTTTTGTCATCAGTTTTATTTTAATTCTAAAGCAATTAAGAACAAGCGAGCAAACCAACAAAAATACTGATTTCTCTGGTTTGCCTAGGAAAATCCTTAGCCTGCCATGGTAAGAAGGCGGAGGCAGTGGTACAGATGACTGAGAAAGGGGTTGAAGGCACTAACTCCATGACTGAAGTGCTTCAGAGAGAGCAGGTTGATCAAATGCTTACTTGAGCAGAACACAGAACTCCCAAGTACGTTCTTCGGGGGATTTCCACCTGCCACAAAGCAGCAGGTATCTTTTATGGGCAAAGATAGACTCACATTGCCACAAATTCCAGTCCCTGTAGAAATGTGAAACTATTTAGAATCACTGCCATAGCTTTCCCATAGCTCAGCTGATGTTCAGTATCGCTGAGTTATCATTGCTAACACTTTCTGTGTGGGGTAGAAAAAGGAAGAGGAAGATGAGAGTTTATCTGAGAGGCAGGGGTATGTATTTTGCTGACTGGAAGAAGAGGTTTTGCTTAAAGTAGACACGATCTGTCAAATCGTGTGCATTGAGACACAGTGAGTAACGTAGTGTAGAAGCTTTGTATTTAGGAAAGTTTCTGTTGCTTTCTTCCATACCCACTTTTGTAGCTGTGACGGCTAAGCAGAAACAGAAGAGAAACACCTTAAGGAAGGATCTTTAAGATTTTCCTTAGTCTGATATGAATGTCTATATTCAAGTCTCGTATTCATAACTCTTGTTCAGAAACCTGCTTGTTGCTTTCCAGATGTCTTTCCCTTTGGGAAGTGGCTGTCACTCATGACTGACTTGTTTCCAAGTACTGTCCCAACATCTTTTCACAGTGGAGATTTTCTGTTTCTTCTTAGAGCGTTGTGAGATTGATCCCCTTAGTCACAGACTGTCAATTCTTTCCACAAAAATGATGAGGAAGAAGTCAAGTCACTACGCACTTGAACCCCCTCCCCGTCCCCTGGGAACACTTATTTTACCGACAGAGCTGGCAGCATTATGGAATTTTTAGAACTTGTTCTTTCTGAATGGCTTGAATCAGACTTTGGCCAAGATAACCGCACCACAAAGAACAGGCTATTGTAGTAGAAATGCAGCTGTCAAATGTAATATCAGGCCATGAGTGGTATTGTAGGTGGTGGTTTGATTTCTACGTAATTACTATATTATTTCACTGTTAGGAAAGGGCTTTGGGCTAGGATTTAGGGAATACGCCCTTTAAGGGATCATGCCTTGTCCCATATAGAAGTCTGTCACATTTGCCAAGAAAATATACCAAGTTTGCTTGACTTGAGTTTTGTCAAATAAGCCATTACCACTAATAGTCATCAGTAGTTCTGACATCATTGTGCTACCGAGAAAAATCTATGTGCTGATAGAAATTGAAACTAATCTCTCATGAGATGTCTTAATGATTCATGAGCCTCTTGGAGACAGGGTAGTAGAGGGAATGTGAAGAAACAACCTGTTACTAGCCAATGCAGGGAGTTCAGTGCAGCTCCAAAGAAGTTTTGGTCTGGAGGCAGCATTTTAATGGTTTGGAGTTTTTCATTCTGTGAAGAAAAGTTCAAGAAGAACCTGTTAAGAATCCTTAAGTGAAGGTTGCAGAGACAGAACTATCTTAGTGATGGTTATTTCCAATGGGAGGGAAAAACAGTGGTCATACCAGAGATGGACCAGCATGGTGGAGTACAGTGTGGAGAAGCTCTGAAATCAGAGAGAAAGTGTTCTTTCCTACCATCTGCCAAAGCTTGTGCTCTAAGGTTTCAGAGTAAATTTTAATTTCCTTTTGTTAATAACTGGAAGTGGTTTGCAAAGGAAGTGATGTGTCCGTCACAAGTTTGAAAGGATTTGCCTAGCAGAGTTTGGGGAAAGCAGCCAGGGCTGCAGCTGACAGGTCAGAACTGTTTAGTTCCTGGCAGAATCTGTTTTCCTTTTCCCTTCCATTGCCTTTCCTGTGCTTCACCTTTTCAACACGTCACAGTTCTTACTTGCATAGGCAAGTAAGAGTTTAAGTGGCTCCCATGTATCCCATCTGATATATGTCCACTTTTCCTGAAGTTAAAAGGCAGATTCCTTTCCTTCAGGTCCTACCTGAAGCCAAGAAAAAAAAAAAAATCCCCTTTACCTTCAGCTCCCAAACCCAGTTACAAGGCACTGTCCTCCCGGGAGATGGAGCTGACCAGCCGACCCAGTGCAATCGGTCACAGTCAAGCCATGCGGGCCCCCCCTTCCACCTTCCCTGGAGCTCTTCCACCTTCCCTGAAGCTCTTCCACCTCAGCACAAGAGACCCGAGGAGCAGTAGGAAGAAAGAAAAAATAAATTTTCATTTCCAAGATTATTAAAGTCAGGAAAGGTGAAAACCAAGAATTTTGAGATCGTGCTGGTTCAAGGGTTCACAGTCTGGTTATGTCTAATAAGACCATGGAAACATTTTGGTTGTTATGTTGATACCACATCACAACCTCAGGCCCAAGCAGTCTGCGTAGTAGCCATGTCTCACCTCTCCAGGGTGGATGTTGCTATGAGCTAACTGAGAGAGCAGCCAGACACACTCTAGTTTGTCAGTATTGCCAAATTTCACAATTTGATGGCAAGACTTTCTACAGTTGATACATCGCATTAAAGCTCCTTCATGTATCAGAGCAGTGGAGAATCTGTTATAGTTTCTAACCTCCTCAGTTACTGGAAACAGCTTGATACAGTAAGTCAGTTAGCAAATCAGAGGATCATAAAATATTGTTTTAAGAATTGCACGAATTTATGTAAAATCTTTTTTAAAATCATTTATGGGATGGGGAATTTTCCTCCCTGGGATCTTTTAGTGAGCTCCTGTCTGGTACAGTGTGTCACATATTATATTGCAGTAATGTAATGCCATGTCATGATAAAGTGCAAACTCTTGCCAGTGAAGTTTGCCGACTTGAACTGGTGACCTGTCTTCCTCCCTTGGGCATGATCAGTTGAGCCAGCGAATGAGTTGACAGAGATGAATCTGCTTTTTTTTAATGGATATTGTAAACCCAAATTCAAATTCTAAACCCCTGACATTCCTGTAAACCCAAATTCAAGTTCGACCCCCTGGCATTTCCATAAACATGCTGCCTGGGGTCCTGGTGTCCTCAGCAAGGTTTCTGAAGGAAAGGCAGCCACCAAAGTGCTAATAATCAACAGACACCAGAGTGAGTCACCAGTATGATTCACTAACCCAGTTGTAGGGCACGGGATTGTAACACCAGGGGCAGATCTTCTGCTGCTGGCACACAGGGTGAGGATACTCTCCAACTCAGTTTTGCTGCACCAAATTGAGTGGCCTGTACGCTAGTAGGGCGCTAGTAGGAACAGACACCTGCCCTCAAAGGTGCCCTGGGCTGCAGTTCTGCTAAAGAAGCTGGGGGAAGCTAAACACAGAGCTTGTTGTCAGCAAAGGCAGAATCTCAGAGCCCTGACGCCAGTGACGAGAGCTGTATCACCTACAGTGGCCAGAGTTATCTCTGCATTTCTTAAGGTGTGGAAAGTTACGGACACAACCAGCTATTTTTCTATAGAGCTTTACTTAGCATTAGAGGGCAGTGAGGGAGAGCTTTCCAGGCCAGCTGTTTAAGTGGCCAACCTATGCAAGAAGACTCCTGTCCTCCTCTTGAGCCCTTTTAAAACTTTCTATTTATTTAATACTATTTTTCTCTTATAGCAGTGTAAGTTCAGACTCATTAGAAATTTAATGTAAATGAAGCGCTTCACAGGATGTTTTGTTTGCACTGGGTTAACTCATATCCAAATTTATGTCCCACTATAAACAGGATGAATCATTTTTCACAGATGCTATGGAAAGACCACAGTATTCAAAAAACATAGGACATGAAAATGTACAATGCAAAAAAAGAAAAAAAAAAAAGTGTATGGTGAAAAATGTACACTTTGATCAGGCAATGTAGCAGAAGCTGTCCAGTATTTTTGTAGGAGAAAGGCAGTGAAAAGAGATGAGGCTTGTCAGTAGAAGAAAGAGGTTTATGGAAGAGAGAGTAGAAAAGAAGCTTAGCTGCAAAAACAGTGAAAGGGAGCATTGCAGAGTGTCCATTCACACAGTAGCCACTCAGAGCTTGACCACCAAATTGCTAGACAGTGAACTCAGTGAATCACAGATTGGAGCAACCAAATGTCATAATAATTGACTGCAACTGCATAGTAATTAAAAGCAGAATAGAGTCAGCAATTTCTCATTGGCAAAATTAATACAACATTATCTTTAGATGAAAAATGTTCAGGTTATTTATCTGGGTAATTCAAAATGATTAAATTATCAAAACAAAAGAATAAAATCATAGATTCTGAGACAGACTTGCTCTGAGATTTGCCTGTAATCTTTCTGTATCTCAAAAGGGACTAGCTCAGCATCCCTAATTCTAACATACACTTTTGAAAATGTAAGTCCATGTATAAGGCAAGACTTCTTCACATTACTGGTTAATGTAATTACTCTTGTGGTAAATGATTCTTGGGTTGCCTTTTTTCTTATTTAAAGGCAAGATTTTGAAATGCATCTTGAGGATTTAAATGTCCAAAACGCACTGAAATTGCAATTTAGGGCAGAGAATGTGATTCCTGAAGATGTTTATGCTTTTCCTAATACCTGCTAACTTAATAAGATCCAAAATGTAGCTTTTCATCACTGTATTCCTACTCTATTTCTCATTTTATTTGTAGAATATTAAATATGAGGAAGCAAAATCTGTGCTTACTGATATGTATGTGCATGAAGAGTGCTGGATCTTCTCTTTTTTAGGATAAAAGCCTTTTTTATTAGGATAAGACAGTCAGTTGCATCTGATCTATTATATTCAGTTCTTATATATTCTATTTGCTTCAGTTTAACTGAAGCAAATAATGGTCCCTGATGAACCATGGAAATTTCATTAAGCAGAGCTACTTTATGTAAGCAGTAAAAATAAGAGAAGAATTTAATTGCAGTTGAGAGACAATTGAGAGATCTTTTCCTCATCTGAACAAAATACTATCATTTCCAAGATTTTTATGTAGTTAATTGCAGACAAGTTAAGAAATTACTCCATAAAGAATTAAAATGTATAATTGCTATTCATAATCCCACTCTTTCATACTGTCTAGCAATTTAAATTGAAATTTCATAACTTTGTTTTACAATTCTTATATTTGCTATGAGAAAGTGTGAAATGAAACAATTAAGGCATCAGTTTGGTTTGGGGATTGGTTCATTTTTTGTTGTTGTTAGTCAGTAAAACTGATAAAAAAGGTACTTTTCATACAAAAAAAAACTTCCATGAAAAAATAAACATTTTCTCTAATTCAGCATTTTTAATCAACCCTAGAATAACAGACCTGTGCAAACAACTCAGATTATCTGAGAAACTTTAAAGTTAGAAGTTACTGCCTAAGCTCAGCACTTTGAGATCATTCAGACAATGGCAAACCAGTGTTCACAGCTCAGCAATTGCATATAATAATAAAGCAGAGTGATTGTATGAGGGGAGAAAAACACTTTGAAAAGAGATGTCATATCCAAGCTAGCAAGAAGTGAGTAAAAGAATTTTCTTTCTTACAATTATTATATATAAATATTAATAATATATTGTATTATGTTATGTTATATTTAGTAATATGAATTTATATATATAAGATATATGACATGTAATATATTTTGTGCTTTTAAATATATAGGGAGAGAGAGAGTGCAAAAAATGAGACCTCAGTTTTTGGTATGCTGCAATACTTTTGCTGTGCTGCAATGCAACACTAGATGGGCTTTCCCTTCTATTAATTTCTTTGCCAGAATCTTCAAGCCATGTTAATAAGGAAGGACAAGACCGGCAGGAATAACTGACAGTGAGTGAATAAGAAGTTGCTTCTTTTTGCAGCAGCTTTTGAGATGTAATGCTACTGTTTATTCAAATACTTTCAGGGTGCCTTTTTGGGCTTTTAGCGGGCTAGTGTGGCCACATGTTGGAGGAAGCCATTTCAGTTTGTGCAGAGACAAGACAGAGACAGAGAGAGCAGGATTAACTGCTCATATCTACTGAACTTGGCTGTTTCCTGATCCTTTTCCTGGTTTGAAACATGACTCTCCTTTTCCCATATTCTCTCTCCCCATTTCTGACTCACTCCCTGTTTTTACTTAATGTTCAGAAAGGAATGAATGCAGTGCAGAAGAGGTCAGAGCTGGTTCTGCAGGTTTGTACTGCTGAAGTCCTCTTGCACAAAGCCTCTATCCAGCCATCTCTCATCCACATAGTTCTGTGTAGACTTGGGGGAGCAATGTGTCTCGCTCCATATCTCCACAGTATATAGTTTTCCTGCCAGATTCTGCTTCATCTGCATCTCATCCCCTCCTGATGGCACCAGTGATGGGGAGGCTGTGCCTAAAGTGAGAACAGACTAGCTGCATCGACATCTCTCATGTTGCACTAGAAGTGGAATATCACTAATAACATTCCAAGCCGCAGAACTTGTATAACCCTGAGTTATACAACATTCACATTTTTTTTCACTCAGGCTCAGGAAAGTAATCTTTAATGACAGGTTTTGGTGAAACATATGACTTTTGGAAGAGGAAAGTCCAGTTACGTAGTGAATGTTCTCAGCTCTGACATGGAGCTGGGAATCCCTAAGAACTGGATCATGATGAACTGTCATAGCCAAAACCTTGCCAGGCTCTTTTACAAGTTTTTTCAGGCAGTTTTTTTCCTTTGCCTAGATTAACTAAGCACGTGTGACTATACAGAGTGCTTTCTTCTGGGTTTGCAAATCTGAATGAATTTTTTTTCCTCAATGCATCTTACACCAGGTATATCAAAGCAAGATCATATTTTTAGTTTTGGGGGCTAGTTTCTTGATTTAGTGAAGTTCAGGTTCTTTAAGATGGACAGGAGCTCTTACTCTCAGATGAACTTCTCATCTCTCCTCAGTAGAATACTGGTGGTCATCACCAGCTATTTTCAAAAGCACTTCAGATAAACAAATCATTGAGGTCCTGTACATGCAAACAGAAGGCAGAAAAATGAGTAGGAGGCAGATTTCCAGTTCATCCTAGTGTACTTTAACCTAATTCATGTTTACTTCATGGAAATACTCTACAAAGTGACCTGTGGCTCATTTCAAATTAGATGATCTCTGAATGTAAAGAAAAAAAAAAAAAAAAGAAAAAAGAGAAATACTGCCCAATGTATTCCAGAATGCAGGTATTACCAGTGGCACTTGATAATGTGAATTTTCTAGCCAATCTGTGACTATCTAGACTGCTTCTGATTTTTCTAGGAACAAGCATTTTTCTACTTTGAAAAAAAAAAAAACAGAGAAGTGATCTTGTGAAGATTTATTATTGTTACCAGTGAAAAGCAGCAAGAATAAGGAAAGAAACAAAACCCACCAATAGTTCCCCTGCCTAGGCTGTTTTAGCAAGTCTCATGACCTAGGGTGTCACCAGGGACTTTCTTACGGTGCACCATGCAGGTTATAGTGAGCCCTGCAGACCTGCCTGCTGCTGCTTTTGGGCTGTGGCAACACCCTGTGGCTGCTGCGGACCCGAGTGATGCCCCAGCTTGCCCGGGCCCGTGTCTGTTCTGAGCATGTAAGCTGTGAGCGTGTGGCACAGCTCATTAACCCAGTCACCTCCCGAGTTCCCTTCCCCGGTGCCTTTGGGGGCTCCGAGTGGCAGAGCTGTGATACTGGCAAGGAGACTGTTTAAGGCAGGAAGGAACTGATGATGTCTCTCTCTCCTCTTAAGCTTTTTCCCTTTTACAGTTACGGAGGGCCTGTTAACACCTTAGAGAAAGTGTGCAGGCTGGTTTGCTCTTACAGAGCAGCTGTGTGTGCTGTAATTGAGATGTTTCCCAACACGCCATCAGTCAGCCAGGATGATTGTGAAAACATGCCTGGGTCTTGTGAGGGGATTTTTGCCTGTTTGGGCATCACGAATCAAATGTCCCTTTTAAGGTAGATATGGAAGGGAGGAGTCAAAGCTTTCAGACATAGTTTTGAAAGTTATGAGCAAAACAGGAAAGCAAATGATGAAACAGTGAGCACATATGAATGCAGAAGTGCCCCACGTGCAGGTTGGCGCAGTTAACAAGTGGTCAGTGTGAGCTTTGTGGAAGGACTCTTCAAGGGCTCCATATAGGGGCTGTGAAGAGGCTTGTGCAGCTGGAGACAACCCTACAGCCCGAGCAGAGGAAGGCACCGGGACTGCAGGGACGGAGGGCTCTTGGGAAAGATAGAAGGTTGGCTGTGTTGAAGGGGAGCTAGGTGGCACGTTCATGAAACAGCAGTGAGCAGAAAGCTGCTCCTCCTGGCCTTTGCAGAGTTCATTTTGGAAGCAGATACCAGTCAGCTTCCTGTGGGACACATGGAGATAGAGGGGTTGCAAAGAGGGTTGATCCATCAGCTAGGAGAATCTTAACCCGGTACAGTTCCAAAAACACTTCACTACATGTCTGCCCTCCACTGTTCCCTGCCTGCCCTGCCTTTTGTGAACCTCCACCTCCTTCTCAGTTGAATTCCATAGGCAAATGTGGCTGAAGGGAAAGAGGTGACTGAACGGGGATCCATATCTAGAATTCACCATCCTGCTCTTCTATGTGATATCCTACTGTTTTACATCTGTTCTTCATGCCTTTTTTTTCTTACTGAATATTAGCTGTTCTCCAGATGGAGTTGCTCCCAAGCGGATCACTCATAAATGCTCACATTCCCCAGTCTGTTTAGCCAAGGTGATTGTTGATGCTGGCAACAGACAGAAATTTCACCTTCTTTCCTAGTATAACCGGCAACCCATTGGGATTGTAGTGCTTCCTCCAATTCTGTCTATCCATGGAAGGGATCCTAGCAATGTGAAGTTATTTCTGACTTTTAGGTTCTTTGTCCTGTGTTGAAAGATATAACTGAAGAGGAGACTTTATAATCTACTTCTCCTTTGCAGTGTGGATTTCTGTGGGAACCTGCATTCCTTTTATCAGATTATTGGAAGCTTGTTGGGAGTTAGGTTTGGAAAAGCTCCAACAAGAAGACATGCTAAGGTGGCTGTGGCTGTCTCATCTAATACATGGGCTTTCCTGATGCAAAAAGATTATTTAGGAGTAGCCTTCTCAGGGTGTGAGACAGTAGAAGCTGTCTGACTTGACTCATGGGGTTTACAGGGGAGTTAGTAAGTTTACCTAAGGACATTCTGAAACATCATGAGTTTTGCTGTAGCTAAATATAAGGCATGCCAATCAGTGCCATGCTGGGAAACAGAACTAATGAGCGGTGTGGTATGGAGCTAACAGCTTGCTGAGAGGAATCAGACTGAGTCTGCCACTGGCTTCTTGCAAGATGGCAAGGCAGTCAGGCTCGCCCACTACTGCAGAGCTATAGAAAACTGAGAGGAAGGAAGAATGATGAAGACAGAAGAAAGAATAGGACATAGAAGACAGATAGTCAAAGCCTGAGAGTTTCAAGAGATTGCAGAGTACTTGGGACTTTTCATCTTGAACCTGAAATTATTGTTGCTTAATTGCAACGCGCATCAAAATAGCCAGAAAAAAACAGAATTCTTCTAGTCTTCTTTTGGACTATGCTGTTTAATTTGAGTAGCCAGTCCTTACGAGCAATGCTGTAATGCACATGAGCCCAAATGCTTTCTACTAGCAGAACTTCCCCTTGAGGAGCACGGTGGTCCGCTACCAGAGATGTGCTTTAGAACAACTGGAGAGAATTAGCCAGCTGGAGTGCTCACTGTATGGAGTAAGCCAGCATCAGCACTGCATAGCTACTTCCAAGGCTGGTCACCATTTTAAACTCCCATTTGTCACAGGCATGAGAGATCTGTCCCTCATTTCAACTTGCTTCAGATCTGGGCTCCACATATGGATGTGGCGGAACTGCCTTTTGGAACTTGACCCTATCCCCAGGTAACTATGGTTAGTAGTTCAGGAGCTTTACTAGTGTTTCAGAAATTTACCTCTTAAGATCTTGCTGTTGCTCTTGTAGTTCTGCCTTTTAATCTCTCTGCAATTTCATCTATCAGATTGGGCTACTGGTGCTTTCACCCACTACTTTATTTCCTTTTTGAAGTTCTGTTTAGATTGTGAACTCCTAGGAAGCACATACTCTTGGCACAACCTAAGCACTAGCACAGCACTTCAGTTTTTCATTGGCACTTCCAAAGCTCAAGGAAGAAAACAGCAATGTGAACCAATATGCCCATGTGTGTGGATATGATACCTATTCCCAACATAGGAGTCCCATGTAGGGAGGCTGGCTCTGTCAGTGACCACGTTAAAGGTATCACCATCATGGCTTGAAGGTAGGACTTGCCACCACCAATGAATAAGGGTTAGCTTGTGCCTGATTTTTCTAGGACCCAGTCAGTGAGCTGCATGAACAAATCATGCAAAATGCAGCTTCATCAGGTAAAGATAAAGCCTGATAGATCTGAAAGACTTTGTTTTTATTGTCTTTCTTCCTGGACTTGAACTAAGGGAGACAGCTTGAACTAGAAATAAAAAATAATTAAGTAATATATGACCTTTGTTTTGAGCGAACTGCTGGAGGATTGGGAGGTTCCTGCTTTAGCACTTGCCTGAAAGTTACAATATTTCAAGGCAACACCTACAGAACATCCCTGTAGAAACTGGTTTTGCTGCTACAAGCACATTCTTGCTCGTATCTTTCTGCTTGACAGTGCTGGATTCATTGCACTTAAGAGGAAATACCTAGTCTGTTTTGAAAGTGACCAGCAGAAAAAATGAAGACTTCATTTATATATAGGGAACTTCAATTAATATATCACATTTATTTTTAACTGGAGAACCAATAGATTTTACTTACACCACCGTACAGCAGAAACACTCTACACATGCTTTCTGGAGTTAGAAGATGCAGTATTACAGATGTGGAAGATAGATGAAATCTTTCTGTACTGAAAAAATATCCATGCTAGGACAGATGCTATTTTCAGGCCTAGTTGTACTTTTGGACCTTTCTTTCAGGCTTCTCTAGATTAAGTTATCAGAGTGACAGAACTTGTTTAGGGAGCTGTGATTTTGTGATGATAGAAAGACTCAGAACAACTTCAAAATATTAATTACGTATCTGAAGAACAAAAGTCACAGGAAAAAAAAAAAAAAAACAGTAAATGGCCATGCAAAATATTCCAGTTAGCATGTTGGACTTATACAGCCCACAGTTATCCAAGCATCCCTGCCTTGGGGAAGAAAAAAATCAGTCCTTGCCTCTCCTATTCTATTCCTTGGGACAGACCTTCAAAACAGACCTTCACTGTCCTGCCGGACATGTTTTGGGTTTTATCAGAAGCCTTTGGTCCCTGTTTTGTCTTTTTCCCATCAGTTATCTGAAAGCTTTTGCTTTTGTTAATGCCAGTATCAGGAACTACCATTCTCAGACTTAACTCTTTAACGCTTTGCAAGCAATGTAGCAGCCATCAAATAGGCAAGAGAGTCAGTAAATGAGCACTGATAACGCCCACATCCTTCACAGGGAAGCTGTCCCAGGGTTTATTATTATCTCTTGCATTAATTTTAAAATATTGCCTGGAGGCCAGTGCTGAAATCAGGCGTCCAAGCTGCCAGGGAATTTACAAACACTTAGTAAGTCACCCTCCCTGCCCTGGGGACTTTCTATTCAAAAAAGACATTATTTTCATTTTGTAGACAGAAAGGTGAGTTAGACTTTTGCAGCAGGTTGATACCGACTTGCCTGATGTTTTGCAGAGTGTCTGTGGGCGAATCAGAAATATGTGGGGGAATGTTCTGAATTGCACCCCTATGCCTTTCTTACCCAACCTCCTTCATTAGCCAGAGAAAAGCTAGGGAGTGATCCTAGTCAGATAGAATAGATATACAAAATCCCCAAAAGTGATTAGAAGTCGAAGTTGATATTGCATTCAGTTTCTGTAAGAATTAATATTCTACTAAGAATCATGTTTTCAACAGAGATTAGATTGGGTTTTGCTCTGTTTCTTTTTTTTTTTTTTTTCCTTTTTTTTTTTCTTTTTTTGCCCTACTGAGGAGAAAAAACCTTCACGGAAAAGCATACAGTTTATTTCATCTGTATGAGAAAAGGCAGGATGTTTTGCTGGTTAATTCATCATGTGTGAAAAATTAAATGTTGCCAAAACCTACACTGAATATACTTCCTTAAGAAAAGCATATTCAATTACTTTAAGCCTCAAGGGATTTTAGTCACTGCAGAAAAGTCGGTCAGTAGTTTCTATATAGCAGCAGGTGGTGATGCCCATACTTGCCCAGAATATTGCTGCTTTGTTACACTACATTTCATGTATAATTTAACATGCCAGTGTCTTATTGCAAAATGTTTGTTTCCCTCTCTCTTTTTTGTTTTTCTACAAAGAGGTATTTGGGGAAAAGCAATACAAAATCTGAATAGGTAGTATTTAATCTTTTTCTCTACATATATCAAAATTTGCACTAGAATTGCTTAAGTCATCTAAAATCTCTATATATGAAGAGAGCAGATAATGATGAACTGGAAAACTGCAGAAACTGGTGACTTCTGATTTGATTTATGTTGCAGGGACATGAACTATCAGATGATACTTTTTTAAAAAAGTTAGGCATCTGAAGTGGGCAAATGTTTGTTACTTGAGTTGTTTAAGATTTTTATCAGTTCTCATTTTGCGTATTTTACAAATTCCATCCTGCAGACATAAACTTCATCCAGTAAACATTCTTACCACTTAGAATAGAAGAACTGTGCCTGCGTCTGCAGGCATTTGTATGCGTCATCCCCTGGGTTTTAGCACAGATTTTCATGAAGCACCTGCATGAGAGAGAATTGGTAGAATGAGCCTTTAATTCTTGAATGAGATTTAAAACTTCTTTAGGATTTTCTAGCATGAAGGAGGCTCTATGAAGGCAGTAATACAAATAAGTCATCAGCAGTGAAATGTGGTGGTTGCAAGTTTTATTATTTGAATGCTGTCTGGTCACTTCCCTTTTGCTTCTTGCAGAGAGGGTAATATTATCACTACTCAGCACCAAGCATTTGGCTTGTCAGCAGAAGGGCATGGAATCAAACACCGGGCAGGGAAAGCTTCTCTGTTTCTTTCCCAGGGAAATCCATGACATGAAACAAAGGAAGAAATTTTAAATGATGATCAAATAAGATAGAATCATCTGCCCAGGAATTTCATTCTTTCATCACTGAGTAATGGGAACAAAAGACTTAACATTTAGCTGCTCTGATCTTCTGAGAGGGAAGTTAATTTAGGAACTGAGTGCTAGGCCTTTAGCAGTGACTAAAAGCAAATTTAAGGAACAGTTTTGTTGGCAGGGGATAAGGGGCGCATATAGCCCAGGTTCGGGGTGGGCTACAGCTCTGTGATGCTGGAAGTACTCCTCAGGAATCCATGTTTGCAGATTAGAGTCTGGCTAGAATTAACCACTTTTTTCTTCAACTTTTGATCCAAGAAACTAGCTGCAGCACTTCCAATAGGCTAGCGTGTCAGTGAACTTCAATAAAGCTCTTAATTATACAGCGGTTAGGGAATTACTGCATTGCTTTGACTTGTAAGGACACACAGCCATGTGAGGAAATCTTTGTGCTGCTGCCAAATAGTTTGTGGGGACACTAAAACAAGCTGTGAATTCTCAGCAAAAGTTAGGCTAGGCTCCCTCGCTTGTAAAGAGCAGTAGTGTTTCTGAACTCCAGTCTGGGCAACCCTACCCTATTCCACTCTGCCAGCGTGAAGGGCTCCCAATCTTTCTCTGTTTCCAGCTTTTATGGGGATGCAGATCTGCTTGACCTGGGTACATATTAGTCCTGACTCGGGGCTCCAGTCTTCCTTGCTAGGAATATGGTGCATGTTGGTCCTGTCTGTTACCTCCCTTACAAATACAGTTGCGGGCTTGAGATTTCTGTAAACAGGTGCCAGCAATGGGAGTGCGGGCTGCAGGGCAGGTGCTAAGTGTCAGGTGCAAGGGGCTATCTGCACTGGATGTCACTGTAACCCTTCATCCAGATCAGGACGCTAGTGCAAATAGAAACAGACAACTGGTTTGAAAGATAGCGGAGCAGGATCTTTCTAATAGTAAGGAAGCCTGTGATTTCCAGTCTGGCCAGGGGAGCAGGAAAAGGTCTCACACATTGACAAGCCTAGAATGAAGAGAATTCTTTTGGAGAGAGAGTTCAGGTTAACTTCAAGGAGTAAAATCAAGAAAGCAGGTGAATGTTTTTCTTCTAGATCTCAGCTGCTTGCCACCATGTTGCTTTGTTGCTTTCGGTGAATCAAAAATTTTCTTTTTCTCTGTACGTATCCACTAAGTGGACATATAAATCCGCTTACTTACCACATAGGTGTGCTGTGCCATTTGACTAGCAGCTGTGGCAAGGGCACAGTGCTATTTAAGATGGAAGATTTTTAGATGTGCAAAGCCAAAGGTGTTGTCAACAAAAGGGAATCTGAGCATCCACATGGCTAAGACTTGTGTTTCATCCCTTTGAAAATGTTTTTAACAGTCATAAGGAATTTTTTTGAGTCAGCCATTCTCTCAAAAAATGGCAAACTATATTTCACATTTTCTGGTGAAATAACCTAACTTAAATCAGGACAGAATTTCGTCCATGAGTTTTCTTCTCAGGCAGTTTCTGCAATCCCAAGAAAGCTAGCAGTGATTCTGCCAGATCCTCAGCCCAGGTATGGTGCTGCTCGTGCACTGAAATCAGTAAGGGAGCACGAATGCCGGCAGCCAGGCCAACGGCACCATCAGCCAGGAGCATCAGTCCCAGGAAAGGGAGGTAGCGTTTCCTCGCGGTTCCTGCTGCGCAGCATGAATAAAAAAGATCTCCGCAGGGCAGAACTCTTTTAGCAAACCGTCTTTTGATTACCTGTCTCTGTCCAATTTTGGCCCTGTGCTGCTGTTTCCGGGCCTGCCACTCCTTGCTGACACATTACTCGGTCACCTCCGCTTCCATGATTTGCTGCCTCTCTCCCATGTGCCACCCAGCAGCGCTTCTTGGTCAAGTGGGGCCTTCAGACAGCCTAAGGAGGTCTCCTCAGCATACAGGAACTGTTCTTGAGGACAGATAAAAATCTACTTGATCTGCTGAATATTTTTAATAGATTTCAAGAGTTGTTAAAGTAAGAACTATACACAGTCACATCCTTTCATAGAACAATATATACATCTGTTGGTGAGTCAGAATGAATTTTCTTGGCAGCCAACAACATTCAGGAGATGAATTTGCCAGATTGTCAAGTGATTCAATGTCCTTCTCTCTCCGGGATGTTTTAACCTCTGCAGCCATGAGACTCTTGAATGAAGTTTATGGGTCAGGCAGCATTTTTATTGAAGAGGAAAGAGGCCTTTCCTGCATCCAGTTCTCAGAGCATTTCCTGCTCCTTTCTCTGACACCAGTCATAGAAATAATGGGTAAAACTGCTCACACTCCACTTGCAATCATTTCTGCTCTTGGTGGCAGCAGTACAGGTGGCAGAAAAAGCACCAAAATGCAAGTGCAACTTTGGAAACTCTTTCCCAGCTCACCAAACACCCTGGCCCTCGGTCTTGCTCTTAGCAAGTCTTTGCATCATTTCCATAGGAAACAGCGGGAGCTACCTTATAAAACCTTTATAATGAGACTGTATTTACTCAGCAGCTGTGGCTGACCGCTTGTCCTGGGAATGAATAGCATGGTGACTGTACAGTTTTAGGAAGAGATGGTTCCAGGTTTCCTTTCACACTGCTTTTCAGCAGGATGCTCTTACTTTCCTTGATTTTGAAAAATGCCTATTAAAGGCTTCCTTTGTAGCATGGCGTATTTCCCCTTTCCCAAAATAGAGCTTTAACCTTCAAGGAACTGGCATGTTGCAGAGGGAAAGATACAGACATGCTGCAACTGCATTCTTATGTCTGGGACTTTGTAAAGATAGCAGCATATCCTATTTTGCTCAAAACCTGATAGTATATCAACTGTATTTGAAGCTGGAGGCCAAATTCTGTGTACCCAATTTGTTTGGTGGATAGAAACCAACCAGAAGACCAGATCTGTTCTCACCTTGTTCTCTGCTGGGAAGAAATCTGGTGCTGAAATTCTGATTCAGATTCATTACTGAGAATTGTAAATGGTATTTTGAGAGAATGGGTCTCAACCACATCAACACCCATTGTGCTTTAGGGTCTCTGAAATTAAGTTTTGTGCCTGAATTTTACAAGGAGGGAATATCTCTGATGAGAAAAGCGAAAGATGAAAATTTTTCTTCTATGCAAACTGAGAAACTCTGGCTGCAGGTGAGCACCTTTGCACAGTGCAGTGTAGAGGTGAACACATGAGCCCCTGCTGATTCACACAGCGGGTGATGCTGCATTCCAGTGTCATTACTGGCAGTGGGCTGGGCCAGGGGCTGCTGACAAACCGCAGTGTTTGTGCTCAAGTGAGCGGCTACTTACACTTCTGTTTACCTAACTAACTTGTCCTTGCACCTGGTCTCAGGCCTTGCATTAGTTTGTGGTGACAGTTAGGATGTTCCTAAGACCTGAAGAAAGGTTATGGGCTGCTGAAGCATAAGTTGCACTCAAAGCTGTTGTACTGTGGTAAATATTTTCTCATATCATATCAGTCTATGAGAAAGAAGTCCTGCCTATTGGACTGTTCATCTGGGGGTCATGCTCTTAATGTAGGGAGTTATTGAAATTCTGCAGTGTGTAATGAAATGGAGGAAGGGTCTTTTTCTGGTCTTTTTCTTTTTTTTTTTTTTCCCCTAAGGGTGCTGCTTTTGGAAAGAGGGGATGGGGAGTATGCAAAGGATATATTCCCTGTGTTCATTCATTTTACATTTCTGGTGCTTACTGATTGGAGGAGATCAGCACAGAGAGGTTAGGTTAGTTTAGCTGAATATTAAACCTGTTTAGTGAACCTGCTGCAAATTCAAGTGTAAACGGATTCAGTTATAATAAATCTGGTTTATATGTGACAATGTAACTTTATAATTGGAAGAAACAGGAGGGCACAAATCCTATTCATATACGCATAGTGGACACTAAATATTGCCACCCTCAGCTTCGTACTTGAAACTGCTCCTCCGTGACTTGTTGCCTGATAACTGAAAAACCAGTACAGGTTTGTACTCTCTAAGAAGTTCCGTAGGAAGAATCCTGTAAACAAAAAGGTACAAGGCAGGGTCTTCTCATTCCTTTCCCAGCACATTAAGCAACATGTTGCTTTCTGTTCTGCCTGTTTCCCTGCTCTTGAATGTGTCAGTGGGGTTTTCCTTTTCTTCAGGCTAAGACACGAATCAAGAGCTAACAAAATAAAAAATAAGCGGGGAAATTCACAGCTGCCTAGTTGTAAGCAATGCGATAATGAGTGTCCTAAGCTACCAAGTTTGGCATCCTATCCTTTGACCCGGCTGCTAACTGAAGTTTAGGTGGTCAGCAGAGTTCCCCATTTTTTTCTAATGCCAATAACACGCATGAACTGCTTTGCCTTAGAGACCAATTCTCTGCATTGGAGGGAACCTTGATTCTGCAAATTCAGTGAATAATCAGAAATGTTAGCAATGACTAGGAAAGTAAAGGTCTTGTCTGAAGGCTTGAGGGAGGCTTCTTTCCTTTGAACACACTTGGTAAACCTGCCAACAGTATTTGGAGGATGAGTGTTTACTCAGGAAAAGCTAAAAGTATAAGCAGAAAAAAATCGGAAAATCTCAGAAATTAAAAAGTAAAAAACAAGGATATGTATAGGTGAGTTTGTATAGATATAGGTGAGTTTGTATAGAGTTTTGTAGGGTTTTATTCTTAATAGGTACCAAAAAAGTAGGGGGTGTAGTACTACTTGAAGACATTTGAAGAACTTTTCAGGTCACAAAGATGATAACAGAAAGATGTACATGCTTCTTTCACACTTCCATGGTAGAAGCTATTTATGCAGGAAATGTCCCTCGACCAAATCCATGGAAGACTGTAAAAGGATCAGAGATACAGAGATGGTAAAGGAACAGATATCTTGCCTTATGAAAGGAGAGACAAAGGATTGGCTTATCTAAATCCAGCAATATAATTTTGAGTGAGGCTGCAGTTGCTTTCTGTAGGTAGACATGGCAGTTCCTTCACAATGAGAAAAGATAAAATGTGAATATGAAAGGAGCTCTTGGACCATCACAGGTATTGGATCTGGAGCAGCTTTCCAAATGAAGAGTGACACGAAAATTCTGTCACTGTCTCACAGTGAAAGACATTGTTTTAGAAAGTGGATTTATGAAGTGGCTTCCTTCAACACTGAGGGACAAACTCAGGGCTCAGCATGGTCCTCAATCTGATTTTCATAATATTTGTTTTCTAGCAAATTAAGGCATTACTTTTCTGAGGATCCTTATAATGAACTTCTGATGTGTTTACTTGTGAGCATCTGTGTTTAGATAACTTAATCTTTGTTTTTATCTCTGTCACTGGACTTCTTCAAGGAAACTAAAATATTTAGTATCAAGAAAAATAGTGCTATTGGGAACAGGCTGAGGACAAAATGGAAATACCCCATGCAGTGTAATCTGTTTTTAGCTGATCGTGTCATTGAACTATGACTAGTTAAAGAAGACACTGAAAACAAAATGCTTGGCCTCAGAAATACCAAAATGTACTATAAAAGTACTGCTTTAAAAAAAAAAGACTAAATCAGAGCAGAGCTAGTAATGTGGGAAATCTCAGCAGTCAGTTTTCATGTAACAGCTGGGATGATTTCAGAATATTACAGGAATGCACCTGAAATAACACTTTTCTGCTTTGAGTTACACCATTAATACTTCAAAATTTTGATTCTGAGCTACTGTATTTACCCAAAAGGAAGATTAGCCTTTTCTTTTCTTTTCTTTTCTTTTCTGCACTTGGAAAATTGAAGGTCATCATAAATTCCATCATCTTCCTTTAATGTAGTAATTCAAGTATTGTTTTTAAAAACAGAGCAACTATTAAAAAGCCATTTTTTTAATTTTAGTTTCTATTACATTGGGTGTGGGTAGAAATGATGACCACAAAACTATCTTACCATTGTGCCTCTACCTTTCTTTCAAAGTGCATCTCTCTCCCTTCAGTCTTTCACCTCTCCTGTGGCTCCAGTGTAGTTATCTGCCAATAACGTGGGATAATTTTGATGCCTCTTCATTGTCTAAAGTGGCCTGCTAGCTGTAGGGGCTGGGAATGGGAACTAGAGATGAAAGTCTTTGTTGTACTAATTATCGTACAAATACATGACAAATAGAGGCCCCAATACCTTCCCCTCAGAAAATATAAGCTAAATGAAGTTAGTTTTTTAGGTGTCTGAATTATTCTCTGCTGCTAGATTTGTATTGAATCTTTTCTCTATTCATAATAGTGACAAATTATTGAGCCCATGAAAAGAATCTTTCTGCCTATCTTACGTTCTTTGGATGGTATATCCTACATTGCCCACACTAGTGAGTCACCTCTTTGCTTTCTCTCCTAAGTGTATTTGACTGGGATTAGATGACTTCAGGTGAATGATGGCTGCTGTTAATTAGCTTTTTCCATCAGCGTTATTATAGATAGGCCAATATATGAAATCAAGAATATGGCCCAAATGCCAAGGTGGCATGTTAATTACAGCTGAGCTGCGACAGTGTATTGGATAATTAATTAATAGACTATCTTAATGCTAAGCACTTCTTAATTAATCTTCTTCATTACTGACAATATGTAATATATTGCATTGTGATACAGTCTTGTTTTATATGCTTAAAATAATTTAAAGTGGTAATCATTGTGACTGAAGGACAGAGAAAGTGAAATAAGAGCAAGTAAGGTGGAATACTAAACTGGAAGCAGAACAGCTGATGAGGATGGATATTCAAAGTGCTCTTAGGCAGTGGAGAAAAGAGGGCTAGAGAAAAGATATTGTTACAGAGGTGTAACTAGAGGTGTTAGCAGGAGGCATATTCACCAATAGGAGTTATTTATGGTAGGCTGGAACTGGTTTGTGTTAGGTCCTAAAACTTGTCAGGGTCTGGCCAATTCTAAGGAGACTTCAACTTTTATCTCTTTGATTCCCACCCATAAGATGTGCAGGGTAAGGTTCTCACCTGACTTAGCAGAGAGCATGCATGCAGTAGTCCTAAGGACTGGCTTCAAAGCATGTATCAGAAATCTAAGGTAAATCTAATAGAATAGAAGTCTCTGTTTGTCCTGGGCTGCAGTTACAACCTCTGCTAGATGCCCTGAGACTAGTTTTTGTCTCCAGAAGAACACTTTTCCCTTGCTCTCACCACTCCCAGTAAAACCAATGAAGGCAGTGAATGGATCTCAAGTCTGCTCTGTTTCCATTTCCAAATATGCACCCGAAGCCACCCTTGACCTGCTGCTTATTCCAGTGATATTCAGATCTTCAGATCACAACTTGCAGTGGTTTATCTGAAGATTGCAAATACTATTAGCACCTTTCCTGCAAAGTCACATACTCCAGCAACAGTTTTTTTCTCCAATAAATGCATTTAGTAAGTTCAGTTGCCTTGGTACTTGTGCAACACATAAGACTCTTCCTAGCATAAACACAGGAATATATATGGACAGGTAGCAGAGAAGTTTCTTCCAGACTGACTGGGAATGTCTTACTGAGTTGGGAATTGTAACACCAAAGCTCTGTAGAACTTAGCAGTGCTCCAGCTGGCTCTGTGCAGTGAGAGACTGGTGGCCTGTGCATGTGCTGAAAGCACTTAGCATCCTCTGTTTTGGATTATAGGAAGTTTCTGTGCATATTTCCTAGACAGTTGGTTCATCTCTGAGGATCAGCTAGGCAGAGTTTCTGTTAAGCTGCCCATCTAAACACAAATGTTCACCTGTATTCGCAGTGAAACTTTAAGCTAGGTCATCATGGACGTTTGTTTGAAGCTCACTCAAAGCAGTCAGATATGTTTGCTTGGCTGGGTTCAAAAATAGTTAGGAAAGCTTTTTCTTGCATTTCTGGTCCCGTCACAAGAAGGGACCGGGCCTGCTGTGAAGGTTGCGTGCAGGGAAGCAGCAGGACCGGTTGCCCCCTGGGGAAGGCGAGTGGGAGCCACGGCAGGGCGGGCAGGTCGGGGCATCGGCCCTGCGCCAAGAGTAGGAGCTGGTGCCCAGCGGCCCAGCAGAGGCAGCGGTCACAAGGCAGCTCGGGAGCGAAGCAGCAAGGCAGCGGTGCAAGCGGAGCGAGGACGTGCACAGTGCCAAGACCCTGAACTTGAATGCAGCTCTTGAGCAAAAGCAGGGCAGGCCCCAGCTTCTCACAGCTCTTCCTAAAACAGCGTGAGCAACGGCGGGTTTTCCACCGTGCCCCAAGAGCCCGACATGGAGCAGAGGCGCCTAAGCCCCGGGCAGGGGAGGTGCGCTCAGGGATCTGCCACGTAAACACGCTGGTAGCCCCTTGCTTTGCTGCCCTTGGGCCTAGGCCTGTGAGGTGACCTGGCTTGGACTCGTACCTCTTCGCTCTGGCTTGGATGTTGCTGTTATATAAAGAAATCCAAGGGGCTGGTTTATTAGATGATAGTGCTTGTCTCAGTGAGATGACGGCTCTGGCTTACACTCAAAGTGTACCTGCAAGGTAGGTACCTGCAAGTGTTTGGATTTTTGATACAATCCTTTTGCCAAATTAATTCGGTTCAAATGCCAGAACCTTTGGAAACAGCAAAATAAATGATTTGCCTATTCCTCATGTGTAAAGATGACAGTAATTAATCATATCTAGTATTTACATAATATTATTCAGGCAAATTTTCAAAGAAAGCTATCATCATTATTTACATAATTCAGAGGAGGAAAACAGGTTTCAGAGAAGTCAAATGAGAGGTGAGCCAGCATGTTGGAGGTCAGTCTTCCGAGAATATATATACTTAGCAAATGAAAGCAGACTGGTTTCCCCCCTACACCTCCACAAGATACTGAACACCTGCAGCTTGATTTGAAATTTTGGGGAACTCAAGCATTCCTTCCAAATAGACTGATAGCTTTGGGCACTCTTATTTTAAGTGACTCAGCATACAAAGAAGTTATACCTAGCTCTTATGGAGGGATAGAAACTAGAAGTCATGATTTAAATCCTTTCTGCCTCCAGTTTTGTTATAAAGCAAGTTACCCAGGAGTGATAAGGGTGATAGCAATTTTCAATTTGCTTGTTTTCCACTAGGTGCTTTGCTGATGTCTTGTCCGATTTTCTAGGCTTACAGGTGGGAAAAATAAAGAAAAAAAAAAGGCCATGGGGCCTGCAGAGTACATCTTTGCTGAGGCAAAGCCTCCTCACTCTCATACATGCCATTTTCATTTGGCTCTTGGTTTGTCAGTGAGAAATGCACTCCACATCTGGGACTAAGACTCTGTATAAGTCCCAGGAAGAAGCCTACACACACGGTTTCCAAAGGGCTGGATGAAGTTCATTGCACCATTTCCCATCATTCAACAGCACCCAACTGTAATCAGCATCTCCACCAAACCTCCAACTCACTTCTAGGTGAGTCAAAATCCCAGAATGCTGATCTCCCTCAAGAAGGAAGCAATAAATTTGCTTCATACATTACCAGCTGGGCCCAAGGTCGGTAACCTTTTGGGAACCGCTTCCAGATGGAGCTTAGACTGGAACTGGAGTGTTTCCAGATATCTCAGGAGCCCACGGAGCCCTCAGCCAAGGAGCATTGCTACTTGTTTCTATTGCCAGTAGCAAACCACTAGTTCAGCAGATAGTTCTCAACTGGTCAAATAACTTTTTGCTAAATCTGGCATGTTGGATCGGATCCTTTCTTTCCTTCTCCACTCCCTAGGGTGCTGGCAAAGTTTTGTGGAGGAGCCTGAATGATGCACCAGATCTGCTGCAGACAGACCTTATTCACTTTATTCAATTCATTCACCTATTCCAAATATCACAACTGTCTTCACATTTTGAAAGGCAGTTACAAGCAACAGCGTGGGACATACTGTGACTGTAAGCATTCACTTTGGGAAGCATAAACCCCAAACAACAGCCCCTCCTTCTGTTTGCAAAGGGGATGCACATTTAGATTCAGCAGAATGGAAAAGTAATTCTCTCCAACTTTTTTGTTTGCCCTTTTTAAGGCCCCCTATGGGGCAACAACAGCAAAAATGAAGTTACCTGAGCAGCCTGGGGCATATTATTCAGGAGTATGAAAGCATTAAACTCTAGTAAAAACAAACACTAATCATGGATTGCTGGGTGTGAAGCACTCCCTACATAGTGTTCATGTCTCACTGGCTACAGGTTTATCGGGTTAGTGACACACACGAACATTCATTGGCTAAATGATCTTACACCCACAGTAAGACTGGAACAAATGTGCAGGGGTGTGAGCTGGCATAATGCCACTGACTCTTAACAGTTCTTCATTCTTTATATAGCATAGCCCTATATGTGAATTACAGTAAGCAAGCAATAGTTTGAAAAGAAAGAGATAGAGGTAAGACATGTAGGACTCATTTGAGGCCACAGTGGAACCAGGAGCTGAAAATCAGACAATTCCAATTGTGAATATAAATTGTCTGCAGTGTTTGCTTTGTCTTACTGGATCACAGATCTTGTGAGGTGCCTTAGTTCACAGATAGATCCTTTATTTCAAGAGGACTTTTCACTGTCTGTGTTCAGTTGAAACCGAATGTCATTACATAAATCTGTCATACCTCGTGGTGCTTTATCCTTGTACTCTTTCATCAATTCCTCCTTCTCAAATGAATTTGCAAGAAAGTGTCTTGCAGGAGATTCTCAGTATTGACTGGATTTGTCTGGTATTTGCTGAGGCGTCTCAGGAGTTAGACCATGAGGAATGCTGGCTTGTTTGAGGAAGGCAGGTGACCTGCATGCCACACCTCCGCGGAATACCAAGCCCTGTGGTGTGGGTAGGTGCTGAATACTCCCAAGTCTGCCCTAGGTCTGGGCTTGAAGCTGACCAGGAACAGAGTTTAATTTTACATTTACAGGAGTTTCGAGCTGCTATTAGGATAGTTCTAAACAGCATCTCAAACCAGTGTCTCATGTACAGCTTGCACAAATCCAATGATCCTACTTTAAAATGTCACTGTAATGTTTTCAACAAGTTTGAACGGGCTTTTGTCCTTAAAATTCTCATGGTTTGAATAAAATTTTATAAACTGGTAAGAATACACAAAGTACAGCTCAAACAAAAGTCTGTGTCCATGTAAGATTTCCAGTATCCTAGTCATAAAAATAACTTCTTTTGTGATTCTGGCCACCCTGAACAACAGCCAGAAAGTAGCTGGGAATCTGCAGCGTCAGCAGTTGTGCCTTGGGCCACGCTGCGCTCAGGTAGGCAGTGTCCACGTGCGGGCCACGTCGGCCTGCGCTGCGGCGGGAGGTGCTCAGCGGCCGGGAGAGGCTGCCTCTGCGCGCGGGGAACGGGAACGGGAACGGGAACGGCGTCGGGAGGGATCGCGGAGCAGGAGCGCCCCCTGGCGGCTGCGGCCGCGCCCTTCACCGCGCAGCGCTTCCCGGTGCCCTCTGGCCGCTGGCGCGCCCTGCCGCGGCGTGTGCCGCCCTTCCAGCCGCGCTGAATTTACCTGCCGTCGACCTCGCCTTTTATAACACCCTTCATGAAAAACACCGCGCGCACGTCTGCCTTCCCTCCGGACGCCTTCCCTTTCCACTTCTACATACTTATGTTACTGAACTGTAGATTTATGAAAGCACCAAGGTTAGTTTTAGTGAGGCATTGTGCGGGACCAGACTTTAAAAATGTAAATCTGTTAGGGAATGGAAAAGAGAAATGCACTGTGGTAGATGTGTGTGCGCTCTGCAGAGAGGAAGATTGGAAAAGACTTGAAGCTCTTTCAGGCTCCAGAGGAAAAAAGCATGTCAATAAATCCAAACGAAACAAGAAGACCATGCAAAAACTGCTATGGAGGCAGCTTTGATATCATGGGATAGATCCTGTTTGCTTTCCCAAGGCTGCCAGCCTCAGCTGAGTGCTGTGAGCAATGTGCAGGCCCAGCCGGGGACCGAAGGGAGCCTTCAGAGCCTCATGATGGAGCATGGGGTCCAGCTTGGGGCCTTCAGGCTGTACCCTGCACCCCTGTCCTGCCCACGGCCCCAGCAGGAGGCATAAGCGGTGGTGAGTGACTCCTTTCTCATGTGCACACGGGGTGCCGGTTGTTTTAAGAAATTAAGAAAATTAAGAAATGGAGGAGCTGCTTCTGTATCAATCAGTTCTGTTTCCTTGCACCTTACATGCTAACATTGAGCCAATTAATTGACTTAATCAAGCAAACATTTACCCTTCTTCCTTCCTCCAGTTGCTAGTGTTTTGTGTCTTTTACTTTAGATTTGTTAAGTGCCTTTCTCCCCCTCAATGTCTATGCAGATTTGTTTTTTCCTTATTGCCCCTTTCTAGTAGAAAACTCTTTGAAGGACCTTAGAGAGAGGGTGTAGAGTTAGAGGTTAGACTTAAGATGAGATTTTCCAGGCAAACTGTTAATCCCAGCAGTTAGTGATTCTGCTGCCTGTAGAGTATCACGTGAGACAAACAAGTGGCACTTTCTGCCTGGAAAACCTTTATTCTCAGTATAGTTCTCCTGGGTGTTGAGATCCCCTTTCAGGTCTTTGTTTTCTTCTCTGTTGTATGTACAAACACAGTGTGACATTCAGAAAAGGAAAAAAAAATGAAATAAGTTTGTTTGTTTGTTGTAGTATATCCTAGTGTTTAGGGAATGTTTTGCAGCAGGAGGTTTTTTCTGAGATGCACATGAAAGGGGTGGTTGCCCCCTTGGTAGTGTGTGTTGATGTCAGAGGTCTGGCAGGCAGCAAGGCCCAGGATTAATGATTGGCTGCAGTGAATTATGGTAGGAGGCTGAGGTACACTTCAATACTGAACTTTGCATTTCCCCCCTTCTTTTTATACATAGTACTTAAGGAATGTTTTAAATAGATTCTTAGAAAATCCATTGCAAAAGATGTACTTGGCTATATGGCATAAATCGGGTATTTTCCTCAAATATATTCCTGGATATCCATCAATTCTCCTTTAAAAATTAAAAGATATTGAGCAGTCTGGAAAATTCAATCATAGAATATTCAATCTAAATGATATTTTGTGGTTTTTCCACTGAGGCAAACAGCAGAGGAAAAGCTCATTTTCTTCTCAGTCCCTCCTGTACTTTTTTATTCCCTTTTTTTTTTTTTTTTGACCTGACTAGGAGTACTGCCGATGGAGTGCTGTTCAGACGTGACTTATCACTACTTTTTATCTCCTTTTATTCTTATATATCACTATACAAATACTTGCTGGCCTGTGCTAGTATGCAGCCCATCTCTAAAGAGCTCTGTTTACCTAAAGCAGAACAGAGTAACAATTCAGCAGAGGAAATGATTTGTGATGTACAAATCATTGTACATCGGGGGCAGGGCAGAGACAGAAAATACCCTGAGGTTCTGAGGGCAGGGTCACTTGCCTCAAGATCCTGCTGTAGGATTAGATTTTAACGAGGGAACACGAATAAATGAGCCCGGGGAGGATGCGAAAAGCCCAGGGAGTGGAAGCGTCATGGCAAGGGCAGGAGATGCACACGGTTGAAGCTGGTTGACCGGAATATGGTTTGAAATTACGGAGAAGAAGGGGAACGCTCCGGGACGTCGGACCTGAAACCGCAGCTTTCCAGTGCAAAGATCGGTGCTGCCACTAGATGTCCCTCGGCGATGCTTTCTTGAGGACATCCCAGCGTCTTGGTGGCCAAGGCTCTTTCCGGGTGATATCCAGGATAATGTAGCCACGATAATTCTCCGTTGCACTAAGGTTTTCTGATTGTTAAGGAAGAAGTTTTAAAAGTCCATCAGTCCGTGTGGGGGCAGCCCCCTCGTGGTTCTGTGTACTGTGCTGTTCTGGTGAGTGCCCTTTTCCTGGCCGTCTGCGGGACGTGGTAGCTTGCCAGGCTGTGCAGAGGATGCCCATTGCCTGTCTGGCTAGGTGCTTTGCTTGTCATGCTCAATTGCATGGGCAATGGCCAGCGGGGTGGTAATGGCTGTTAGAATTGCTGTTTTTGTTGGCTACACGAATCGATGTTTTTATTTTCAGTCAGTAGAAGCAGGACTGGAGGAACCTCTCCTTCACCTTCCACTCAGATACACCTATCTGGTAGGGCTGTACAGAGCTTTCCTGTTTTTCGGTGCTCGCAGTGCTACCTGTTGCTGTGTGCACTGGAGGCAGCGCTTCTGCTCCGCCTCTGCTCCCCCTGCCTGGTGCCGCACTGCTTCCCGCAAGCATCTCCCCAAAGACAGAGGCAAGCGCTTGGCCTCGCTGCAGCCGCCATGCAGGGGCAGGGCAGGAGCGGCTCTCCAGGAGCAGACTGAGCACAAGCCCCATTTGTGCAGGACGTTACTGACTGCTGGCCTGTGCTGGCACCTGGGGAAGTTACACTGGAAACTTCAGTTCTGGGTATTGTTGTTTCTGGGTCTTGCATCTGTTTGAGTGTAGCCACTGCCTAAGGCTACAGGAACGGTGCTGGGTGTTTGTGTAAAACACCGGGCTTCGTAGAATTAAGGCAACTGAAAGCCACTGGAAGTAAATATTCCTTTAACTTAATGGAACACCTGCTATGCTTGCTACTGTACCTAGTATAAACTTTGTAACTAACAACCAAATGGGAAAAAGGCATTGCTGCCATAGGAGGCCAAGGCCGGGTGTCTGCAGTCAGGTGGATTTCTGCAGTATTTGGCCGCTTAGCAGATAGACAAACAAGTTCATACAAATTTTATGCACAGAGAGTTCTTAATGCCATCTCTAAAAGGCCACATCTCTAAATCAGCTGTGCGGGGCTTGTGGCTCAGGATTGTGTCTATTACAGTGTATCATATGCAGGAAAAAAAGTGTTACTAGCAGGGAAGCAGAAGTCATCAGTGATACTGGACAGCCATTGCATCCCACAGACTAGTGATCTAGGCAGTCACTTTGTAGCCCTAATGTTGCTAAATATGCTGTAGAAAACATTGAGGAAACTGTCTGCTGCCGAGAAATGCAGACTATTCCTGGAGTGCACACCAGACCACTCATGCCTTCTGACAAAATGATTAGAAGATGGATTGAAGTAAATAGGCAGTGTTTGCGTTTAGAGAACTTCTAAAGTGTTGACAAAAAAAAAATGAGAGAGAGATAAAGGGCATAACATGGAGCTATGCTCAAAGAAGCCTTCTGTACCAAGAGAGAATAGATCATGTGGCAGCCCTAGAAGTGGTGTACAACACTGGGGTCACATTCTGTAGTGGCATTTACAGTGACATGCAAAAATCAATGCAAATAAGTTTTTAACTGCTCTGTTCCCCCTCTCTGAGGTTAAGTGTGTGTTAGGAATAGGACTTTCTAGTGCTTATTTGGCATCATTAAGGCAACCAGTGACCAGGGCTGGGCCACTGTGCTCAGCACAGCCACACTGGTATCCGAGGTCCTGACAGGAGGAGTTCATCCCAGGTAGAGAACCGGCAGCTGTGGGAGTCGTGTCCACAGTGCCACAGGGACGTGTGTGGAGCAGGAGCGGTCCCTGCTTTTGCCTGCTGCGTGTCTGCCGCAGAGCCGAGCACTCAATGGAGCTAAGGCAGGTGCTGGTTCTGCAGTTTGCTTCAGCCAGCAGGTGTGATCTCCATGGGGTGGTTGCTCTGCCCTTGGGAATAACAGTGCGGTAGCTGTGCAGAAATCACCAAGTGCAGGTCTGCTACCAAATCATGCGGAGCCAAGAACTAATGTCAACGGCAGCACTTATTTTTTTTGAATGTAAACATAAAATGCTCTGTCATTCTCTCTGTGACCCACCCACCAGCTTATCTCGCTTTGCCACTTTAAGTTATTTCCTTTCTGGTCTCTATGGATCATTGCTCCTTATGCTTTCTGAGTTGTTTTTGTTTGTTTGTTTTGGTGGGTTTTTTTTTTTCCCCTTTGTAAATGTGTGTGAAATTGCCTTTCATGTGGGAGGCCTGTGCTTGGACAGTTCACAGCATCCTTGTCCCTGGGGTCCCAAGCTACAGGGCCATGCTGCATCTACATAGTGAGGCTACGGAGCTCCCAGCTGCACACACAGAGGCACCACTGCGGGAGTTGGCACCCCCACATCTTTGTCCCTAGGAGGACAGTTTCGCTTCACTTTCTCGCACACGCTTCTGCGCTTCACAAGTCTCCAAGAAACAAACAGCCATGGGCCGGCATCCTACTCTGCTGCTGTGATGTGGTTTTTGTTAGTACCATTGGAATATAAAATAAGGACATTAAACATAGAAATAATACCTTCTCTGTGGTATAGAAATCCCTTTGAACATTCTGAGGAGTTCTGAACGTGCAAATATTTGTATTTCCACAAAGTCAGGTGCATTTGCCTTGTGCCCTTCAAAGGCAGGAAGTCCGTGTCACTGCAGACTCACAGTAGTGGATACCTAATGGGGATCCCAACCCAAACTGACAGATCTTAGATGTATGTTTTTTACGCTGTCAAGAACCATCTTTTTTTCTTTTGCATTTTATTTTTATTAACAAGATACAAAGAGCAAAGTACATTCAGAAGGAGACATAGGAAGCAATAAAATTTGCAGCCACTCCACATAAAAGTGTCTCAGGAGCATGACAAATGTTTAGTGAGGTTTTAATTGTATATGGCAATCCATGCTGAAGGCACAGTTTTCAGGAGCAATCTCGTGGGTGCCGCACATTTAATTCAGAGTGGCACCCCAGTATCTTCTTCACCCAATATCCAGATCTAGAGAGAGATGTCCAAACCTGCTTGTGTTGGAGGAACCACTCTGAACCGTGCAGATTCCTCGGCCCTGATCTGCTGTGAGGACGTGAGGGAGGCACCAGCCCTCCTGTGCCTAACTTCTCTCTTGCTTGAAAACAAGGCTCTCCACATTAATTCCCATGGGTTTGGGGCCTGTCGCTGCGGAGTGTGACCTCTGACCATGGGTCTGCCTGGAAAACTAGGGTCATCGAGGTCTTTCTGGCTACTCGCTTTCTGTTTGTCACATAGCGGGAAAAGTGAAGCCCAGACAAACTGGAGAGTCCAGCTACTGTGCAGGGGCTTTGCCGGGGCCCCCAGATACCATTTTCCTGCATTTGTTGGCCTGGGCTCTGCTTGTAAACAGTCCCAGGCCCTCTCTTTCAGATTGTTCCTTCGAGCCAGGTTTTGTTTTGATCTTAAACAGGATGTGTGTGTTAATTAATTTATTTTACTCAGGGTAGGAAATTGCTGCCAATGTTCTTTGAAGAGCCCTGTGAGCCATCTCTCCCCCTCACATAAACATTTAGGCAATTTTGGTTAAAGTGTTTATTTTCTTTAACTATGCATGAATGTTAATCTGGCTGTTTTACAAAGGAGAGGCTTTACAGGCTCCTTTAAAAATGTCAGGGTCAAGTTTAAACAGTTACTGTTAGTATTTAAACTGAGATGAAACTCTGGACTAAAGGGATTCAGAGATAAAGAAATTAAAACCTATACTGGGTTGTTAGCAGGTGTGACTTGAGAGTTGTGCGCTCCTGATGGTTAACTGGCCTTGGAGGTTGGTTCTGCATCTGTTCAACTACACTTATACCCTGGAAACTGTCAGGGAAAAGAGAGCCCTTCTGCCCTCAGTTGGGGATGAGGGGAAAGCTCAGGGTCTGTAAACCTTGATTCCTAAGACTGCCTCAAAAGGCCAGTTTATGCCAATTAAGATGGTGACATTTGTCAGTGGATTGATACTGCTTCACATTCAATAACAATCAAGGAGTCTGTGAAAGCTTCTGAGGTGTATCAGGTTCAGATTAATCTCTTTGGAGAAAAGGATTCTTATGCGCTCCCATTTTTTTTTAATATTCTGATGTCTCACTCCCCCCTTTGATAAGGAGAACAGGGTATTTCTTTTCAAAACCCAAAACCCAGAACTTCCAGACTGCAAGTTTATCAGACATAATCAAACTGTATGAAATGCTATTAAGTTATGTTTAAGTTGAAAATCCTGTGTTTTTAAAATGATCTCTTTTTTACAGTGTTAAGTAACTTGGTCTTGGTTTGATGTCTGGTCACTAGGGTGTTGTGATTTGAGAACTAATGCATAGTCTATCACACAGCAGCAGAGATGTGCACAAGATTTCACTACCTGGGTCTGGACAGATTCCTTGTTCCGAGTAGATGGCAGCTTGAGCCCAGTGTTTCAATGTCCTGTGCCCATTCCCAAAGGGACCCATTGGGTCTCTTTGTAAGCTCAATGGTCTGCGTACACCAACCTTACTGCAGATTTGGCGTTTAGCAGCTTTATTCTGGGACAATAATTCGCAGGCATTTAAACCAAGACCTTCCTGAAAACTCTGTGGAAAACAATCTGGTGTATCTCCCCAAGGACTGCCCTGTAAATATAGTTGAGATGGCAAGAGGAAGGAATTAGGAATTGGATGGTATGGCATATACAGAGTTTATCTTTAATTCGGGTTAAATCCAAACAGAGATAGCAGTGGCCAAACGTTATGATCATTCTTTGATGGTGAGAGGCAAACTGGAGAATTTTTCAGTGGGGTTTCACCAGAAACCCCAGCAGTGAAGGAGCTGCTTGTGCATGTTCTTCTTGGGACTGTGCAAGACAGCATTGAGTGAGCAGGACCCTCCATCTCTCATCTTTTTCTCAGGATTTGCCTTCCCGTGGGCAGAGAGACCCATTTAAAATAGAGGGCAGGCCCACCTTGGGATGTGACATTATTCTCCAGTGAACAGCATATAGCGTTTTGAGTTCCTGGGGATCTGTGGGCTATAGGGAGAAGTCTGTGTTCATCCTTTACGTAACAGCCATTGGGTCTCACAATCTTGTTTAAACAAACAGTGAGAATCTTAAAATAGCAGCTGGACATTCCTTTGCCATGGCCATATTCAAACGAGCATTTGAGATGTTTCCTCACTATCGTGTGCTGACACAGTAACCCTTGAGGGACAGCAGGGCCTTCCAGAGACCATTCCAAGCTGCACTCAGCTCTGGAAATGCAGCTGTGTGCCTGCCCCCTGCTCTGGCTCCCCCCGTGAGGGCCAAGGCACACAGGCCCCGTCCAATGGGCTCATAACGCACCCATCAGGGCTACAGTTCCTACCACAGGCCTTATTGCCACGTGAGTGGTGGCAAACCTGCCCATTCGCCTGATTACCAGCTGACATTAGCCAGTTTGAGAGGACAGGAGTGGAAACTTGGGAAGTTTGCAATGCAGTGTCAATATTGTTGTAGGTACAGAACGTGAGGAAAGCAATCTTGCTTCTCAAAACATTTACCCAATGTCCATAGTTCTCACTGGAGTTTTCCATAAGGTCCTATTCGTGTATTTTAGAGGATTGTTTAAAAGAATTAAATTGCAGTTCAGCATTCAGAAGCCATGTAGTGGTGTCTTGCTAGCAAAGACAGTTTCAAAGAAGAGGCCAAAAAGTCTAATCTCCTGTTCCTCAATCCATTTATAAGCTAGAATTCAGGTTCGTACTAGGTGAGCTTGAATTTGGGTTTGGATATCCCCACTTTGTATGGGGCAGTGGGTATTCTGCTCTTAGGCACTGTCCCTGTGCTCTCTGTTCCACCAAGCTGTGCCCATATCGTGTGTCCTTGTGCCAGGAATTCAGAGCAGACAGGGAAATCAGTCAGCAAATCTGATATTGATCCCTCGGCAGAGGTGGCATAGATAGGTTCCTGCAATCTGAGGAAAGACTATGTGAAGTGAGTCTGTGGCAGCCAAATGAGCTTAACTTGTGCTGAATGCTTCCGTTCATAGCTGGGACCTAAGCTGCGCTTTCAAAACCCAACTTTTGAAGCACTTCATGCTAAGAGGAAAATGCCTCTCATCCAGACGGCTTGCAAAGGCACTGGGAAAGGGCCGTGTCCCTGCGCGCTGCTGGGGAGCTGGTGAAACAGAGCTGGGTGCGCCCGCGGGCTGTGTCTGATCTCCCACTGCAGGGATGGCAGAGCAGAGGGGAGGAGAGCAAGCAGGGCCCTTTGCATGTACCTGTAGACCCTATCTCATGGCAGGAGAGAGCACTTGCTGACATTAAAATAGAACAAATTTGTGGTGATATCAGGTTATATGTTTTATGAGCCATATAATTAACATGCGACACTCAGAGCCATGGGATATTATTGACTTAAATAGCTTAGTAAGAATCAAAAGGGATTAGGCACTGACATGAAACAGAATAGCACATGTACTGACACAAGCTAGGATCAAAATTACAAGGGCTACCAATTCTCATGCTTCAGGGCATATTTTGATTGTCAGCATGGGGTCAGGAAGAAAGCCACCCTCTAGCTGAGTACTGCAGAGTGTGCAAGTGGTTGTAGGGATCTCTATCTTGGCTTGTTTTGATTCCTTCCCCTGCTCATTGCTCTCTTCATCTCATCCTCTGCAGTTCCCCTCCCTCACATTTATCATCTGGAATAGGTCACTGCTGAAGACAAGACACTAAACTAGATGGATGGCTAAATAGTCTGTACTAATAGGGTAATTTATATGTTTGCATTTTTCCAGAACTCTAAAATCTAATGTTTATTTCATATATAAATTTTATATTCACTTGCTAAAAAGTTCCTCTCTCCCATGCCTCCTTTTATGTGTGCTACTTGTTCTGTTTAGCAGCTACACCTATAATTCTACTTAGCCTTATTTGAACCATGATTTTTCAGAGTTATCAAGTGTACCTCGGTTTGAGGAGAGTAACAAAACAACCAGACATATTAAAAGAACCTGGCTTTTCCTGAGAGCTCTTACACTGTATAGCCAACATAACTAGTCACCTATGAAAACAAGCTAAATGATGTAGTTTTCTTCTGTATATGCGACAGTGCAGTAGTTGCAAGTCATGATAAAATGGTGTTTGATTTTGGTAGTTCTTCGTATTTTTTTTTCTTCGTGGAATCAGAAACAAAATATTTATTAAGAATTTTAACACTCTTCTCCCTTCTATCCAACAAAAAGCTGCTATTTTTAAGATGATGCTGTATTTTATAAAATCAGTGAGTTTGGGTTTGTTTGGTTTTTAATTGTTTGTTATGGAATTGGAGTAGGATATTGGATGTCCCGTGCGAGGGCAGGGCAGGCTGACTTGGATACCCTGGATACCACGAGGATACCATGGGAAGAGACCAGACCCACCTTGGAGTTACACAGTCTAGATGGACAATTTGGACAACAGAGGCAGAGAGAGAAAAGTGACTTAATTCTTGTGGGACCCTAAATTAAGGAGACAAAACCCCAGACTGTATACTCAAAATATATGTTTACTCATTCCACTTGTTGCTCGTATCTTGTTGTTTCTTGCCTTCTCCCTCCGTAGCTGCTTCCCAGCTCCACCCAGTCTTGCCCTCCCCAGGTGCTCTATTTTTGCTACCCCCCTCTCTTCGGGCTGCTCCGCTCACCAGTATGTGCTTCCCCTCGGCCTTTGTGGCATTACAGGAAGGCTCTGGTGTGCAGCCTCTCCAGCAGTTCAGTGCTGTACTTCTCATTTTTTGCAGTGGGTTGAATTCCAGATAATTTCTGTGAGCTCATTTTGTAGCCCTTCACTCCCCTTCCCTAAAGACCAACGCTTTTGTGCTGCTGCCTTCCCACAGACATTCTTCAACATGCCAAACCTGACCTTAGGCTCCGTGGCTAGATGGGGCCTGATCCAAAATCCATTAACATCAGAGGAAATGCCCATTTATGTCCATGGGTCTTGCATTAAATCCTTTGTACTGTACGTATTTTATTTCTATTTTAAGTAGTGCTTCTTACTCAGTTCCAGTTATGAAAGTCAGATTAATATCTGATAGATCCCTGACAGCTCAGTGTACTGTATAAGCCAACCTGTGTTACATCCAAAGACAGAGACCCCAACTCTGCTGCTCTACTAATGTGACATCTGAAGTTGGTCTACCAGAAGCAAGGCATTACTCCCAGGTTTCCATTCCTGCACAACTGAGGTCAGCATCTGTCTTACAGTTCTCCAGCTGAGCTTCTCTTTAGTAGTGCACTGGCTCTCTCAAAACATTTTTTTCTTTTTTTTTTATATCTGCACAAATATTTTCTAGTCCCTACAACATTATTCTGCCCAGACACCACTCAGTATTCACCTCTGTTTGCAGTTTTACTCTTGGTACAAGTAGACTGCTATGTCAGCCAGAACATCAATATTTCTTTCTGTTGACACAATACTTTCTTATCCATATTGCCACCCCTCCTCCTGCTTCATTTTGCCTATGTGCCTTTTGAAAACTCTACCCCCCATAATTTAGTCTCCCACTCAGTACTTGGTTTAATCAAGTCTGTCACTCAATTTATATCCCACTTCTCTCCTAACACAAGTTTCTCAGCTAGCAATCTGTTCCTATAGCACTTGCTATGGGTGACACATGTTTAGCTATCATTTCCACGTTTGTTTCTCTGCTTTCTCCCCTACTTATTTTCAGATCTCATATTTTTTAAAATGTTTTTCTCTTATTTTTATGAGACCACTGCAAATCAGGGCTTCTGAAGTATCATGGGGTGCTTTCCATTTTAACTGTTGCACAGAACCGTCCCAGGCTCTAGCTAATCAGTTTTCAACGAGTTAAGAGCAAAATCCTAAGGACTTCTCCAGGGCAGGAACTGCTTTTACCTGAATGCCTGGTGAAGTGCATACATAGCAACATGTTGAAGCTTCTTGAGAATCCTTGGGTGTATGGCATTAAAAACTTTATGAAACAAAGTGAATTTGTAGCATAAAAGAAAGACTTCCCTTTTCTTTTTTAAGTAATTCTTTGCATTTCTCTGCCGATTCTCATGCTTTTGCTTTGTGTTTTTGTTATTTTTCTTCTGCTACTATTTTCTCCTACTGTAACTGTGTCCTCTACCTGTTCCTTCTCCAGGTCCCAGTTAAATTCTAAGAATTAGAAGTCTCCCTGCTTCCACATATTTCCTTCATCATGAGGAAACAAGAAACGTGCAGCCCTTCCTGGTGACTAGCTTCTCCCTCCCTTCCTACCCTATTACCAGCACTGCCGAGAGCCTCTTTGCAGATGGGCAGCATCTCACTCACAGTTTAATGTATTGCTTTGGGTAAACATTGCCTGTTGATGTAGCTATTTCTAGTGGCATGTGCTCTTTTTTATCTGCATCACCTTTCTTTCGGTGTGTAGCTGGTGAATGCACAGAAGCTCAGATCCTCTCCTTGGGACTGCTCAGACAGCACAGTGCACTAAAATCCAGCCTTAAATGTCCACCCTACACTTTGGTGTCAAGGGACTGTCAAAGAGCAGCATTGATTGCAGCTCCAGCTGCCTCCTTATGCTCCAGCACAGCTGATAGAGTTGGGTACCCCTTGACTACATGACCTCGTGTAACCACAGCACACATTGCCCTTCCTGCACTGAGAACATGTCATTTAATTGGAAGGCCGTGCACCAGCGGTGCTGTGCCATAGCGCATCTGGAGTCTTCCATGGGGTTTCTGTGTTATCAGCAGTTTCCTCTGGTGAGGAGAGAGGTCCAGGTTGTCCGACTGCTTTCCTGCTCCTCTGCGACTCATCCAGCTGCTGAGGAAACTCGCAAGCAACTGCATGAGTAGCCAGCACAGAGCTGTGTGAGGCAGGGCCACTGGTGCCTGCCCGCTGGGTCAGCTGGTGTTTCCCTGCACCATTCTGTGGGTTGGGACAGTTTGAAAGCTGCTGCTTCCAGAGCACCTTGTGGAAGGTGTGTTTTGGTGGAGCTTTACTGCTATTCCCACTGTCTGATTGCGTTGCTGGGGTGCGTTGCTTAGGGGCGGACACTGCTGCACCAAGCTGACCCTATTTAACCTGCAGACAGAGGGGGCAGATGCTGATGCTGCTGGGTCCATGCTTTTCACCAGCTTGAATAACACGATGATTCCCTAGGCTGGTCACAGAGCAGTAATGCGTGGTACTTACACAGTACTTTCCATTTTCAGATCAGTTTAATACTGTTCCTGGCTTATGAGAGGCTCATCTGTCTCGCTGCGTGTTCACAGCCTGGCTTTCTCTGGCAGTCACGCAGGAGAGGCTGGAGCGGCCCTTCCCTCCCCACCTGGATCAGTGGCTGCCCTATATAAACCTGCGCATTAAGCAGATCTGGCAATTGTTGAGACCGAGACAGACTCCCTTAAAGGAGAGGTGAAAGGCGCCGTGTCCGCGGCGCTGCGGGCAGCACTGCCGGGCGGTGCTGGAGAGCGGCGGCAGCTGCCCGAGTCCGTGAGCCAGGGCGGCCTCTCGGCCCCTCCCGCCCGGCGGGTCCCGTGCTCCGCAGGCCGGGGGGCGCCGCTGCTTCCTCTCTCCCTCCCTCCCTGCCGCGGCACGGCCGCAGCCCGGAGCTGGCGGCGCTTCCGTGCGCGCAGGCGGCCCTCCCTCGCTCGCTCCCTCCCGCCGCGTGCAGGAAGTTTATCCTGCCGCAGCTCTCCCCGCCGCGGGCGCTGCGCTCCCGGCCCGCTCCCGGGGGGCATCACCCGCGCAGCGCCGCGCTGCCGGCGCGCAGGGAGAGCGAGAGGCGAGGGAGGGGAAGGGGCTGGCCGGGCGCAGCCGCCCT
>VWPW01023252.1:1821863-1849294 GCA_013389825.1 Crypturellus undulatus
CGCGCCCGCCCCGGGACGCGGCGCCGCCGCTGCCGCCGTCCCTGCGCGGGGAGCAGGTGCTGCCGCCGCCCGGGCAGGACTGGCCCCGGGCACGAGCTTCCCCCGGGGCTGCCACTGCCCCCTCCCTGCGTCCCTGCACCAGCCGTGGGCTCTGCTGCGGCGCCCGCGTCCCCATCCCCGCTCGCGCTGCTGCAGCTGTGTCACCAAGCCCAGGCCCCAGGGACAGCGCTCCCGAGCTGCCTAGTGCTTCCTAGGGAGAGGCAGGGGAAGGGGAGCAAAAAGCAGGACCTGCCTGGATCGGGAGGTCCAGCTGTTTTCGGCTCTCTCTAGGGCTAACGGTGTGGTGGGGCCCTCATGTAGCTTCTGTTGCCATTTGTTCCGGTTGCAGTATGTACATGTGTCTGTGCATCTGGAGACACACTCCTGTGCTGAAAGACTTGAGCTTTTCTGTCAACTTTCTCTTATTTGGTCTTTTCCCCTTTCCAAATCTTTCCTATAAAGCCAGCTGTTATTCTCTCCCCACCCTGTCTTTATTTTATTATTTTTTTTTAAAGAAGAGACTGCTTTCAGACTCTTCTCTGTGTGCTCCTGTAGATTTTGGGTCCCTATCTTTTCACCTTGGTCTCTGTTGTATTATCTCTTTTTTTCCTCACAGAAATCCTTCCCTCTCTCTCAGACTTCTCCGAATGGCTCTTTGGAATAGTTGTAATAATATCAATAGTTCCAGCTTGAGAAAATGTACGAAGCCTCGTAGCTTCCTACTCACTTCATTAATAGGTACATGCTTATCCCCGTTTTGCAGGTGGGTAGACAGACATATGAGAAGTAGTAACTTCTGCAAAGCATTGCAGTGATTTTGTGACCAGCGGACTCAATGACACGGGAGAGATGAGTCCTAGTTGTCTGATGTAACTGCTGGGATGCTGTCTCCGGGAGATGGACTTCCCGACTGGTGCTCTCAGCGTCATCCTGGGCTGCTCGTCTTTCATCCGTCACCCTTTTCATGTTACGTTTCTGTGACCATACAGTCCCTTTTGCCCTGTCCCACGTGCTGTGCTTACTGCCCGGTCTGCTAGGGGGCTTGAGGGGGCTGCTGATGGATGCCGAGTGCCAGGCGGCCTTGGCTTTATTTGCTGATCAGATGTTGTGTTCAGGGTGCTCATCTGATGCTCGTGTGTTGTTTCCCTCTCCTGTTTGTCTCCTCTACTGTACTTAGTCAAGTTCACTCGGGGTAGGAATTGCTGCCACCGCGTTTTTATTTCCAGTTTCACAGCTTCTACCCTTTTTCTTCTAGGGGAGCCTTCTCTGTGGTCCGCAGATGTGTAAAGAAAAGTTCTTCACAGGAGTATGCTGCAAAAATCATCAACACCAAAAAACTGTCAGCTAGAGGTTAGTGTCCCATTCTGCTCGCTTTCTTTTATTAATGGAAGGCATTTGACTGAAACTAAGTTGTATGTACTTTAAGGGATTTGGAGTTGGTTGTCTAGGTCGTCATTTATATGTTACAAAATAATCGACCTGCATGCCAAATAGGAGGTAGAAAGGAGGCAGCGTAGAATGATGGAAGAACCTCTATATCTGGAAATAGGTGCTTCTGAAGCAAGGTTATCTTTTTTATTTTCAATATCTTTCCTTTGAGAGATGAGCTGGAAGTATAGAAGACTTGTCTAGAGATGTGTGCACCAATCACTCATATAATTGTTGCAGATTGATTTTGCTGAATGACTTCTACCTGGGAGATCTGTTTTGTCAGAAGAAAAGTGCTCTTGAAGGATAGTTGCTATAGGTCTTGCTCCTTGCAGGTTGTAGCTGAACATGGTGGTGGTGGGTTTTTTTTGTTTGTTGGTTTGGGTTTTTTTTTTTTTTTGGTTGTTTGTTTTTAAATCAAATTTCCCTTTAAATAAAGAACTGAGCTGGATGGAGAAATCTTGTAAATTTTATTTTTCAGCAGGTTAGTTCTAATACTTCTTGCTTGCCTCAGCTTCCAAAGTTTTCGAAAAACTGAACCCAGGCACATGGTTTAAGAAAAGAGAGATAATATGAACTGTGTTCTTACAACTTTTCCAGAGACATATATATGCACAAAGTGTAGAGAATCTTTCAGTATGTAGGGAGTATGTATAGGAGATCCTTTGGGTTTGACAGCATTTGCATGTTAGGTGCTTTGTTGTCTCATTAGTTGAGTGGATGGCTTAGACAGTTTAGGGGGCCAATGGAGAAGTGAAACATAAGCAGAAGGAGGAGAGGCATGTCATTTTGATAATAAAGATTTGGAAGCAAAGAATAATCTGCCTGATCCCTTAAAAAGTATGATACACTGTTTCTCTTGTGCCAGAATATGAAATGCGATGATAAGAAGATGACTTGAAGTGTGACAATTTCCATTTACTGCAGTTTACACGGAGAAGTAGTAACACAAGTGAAGAGGGTATCAGTGACATAAAGGAGGATGATTTTCAGAATTCTGGAGCTTAAGTGTATGTGATAATTTTTTTTTTTTTCTTAGTATCTAGCCCAAGTAAAGTGTGAAGTCATGCTGGGGACTGAACAGTGGTGCCTTGGATGAGTTGGGAGAGGGAGGCGGCTGCAGAGCCTGTGTGAATTGGCGTCTCCTCCATGGTCAGATGACAGTGCCCACTGCAGTAGGTGGGACACCCAATCTCTTCAGTTCAAAATTAGTTCAATTTGATATGGGAGAGGCCCGAAGGGTGGTTTTGCTTTGCTGACAGCCATTATGCTGTGTTCTCCCTGCAGTGTTCCCCATCCGTGCTGTAGCTGGGACTAACGTTTGGGAGAGCCACCCTCTTAGGTGGAGGTGGACATGTGTCTGCTTAGGGAAGGAAGAGGTTACCTCAATAAACTCCTTGCAAATGAAAAACCATTTTCTCACAGAAGGGAAGGTACTGAAATTAACTGTGGTAGAGATAAGAGAAATGAGGAACACTGCAGGACTAATAGAGTCATAACAAAATTCAGAGGCATATCACATATCTGAAAGAAGTAGAAAATGTGATTGTGTCAAATTTGAAGTGTTTGGGCAGTGAGTTACAGAGGGACCAATATATGGATTTTAATTGCTTTTTCATATGAAGGTGAGGACAGTTTTATGAACCATGAAGTAGGAGAAGTAACTTTGGGTGAATACTGGCTGTGTCCTGATCTACTGGTTCTGTATCTCATGCCTGCCCATCGGTAAATATATTGGGGATACTAACTTGGTCCCCAGGTACTTAACTTGAGGGAGCTGGAAATGCTTTACCCGCAAAGGTACAGGTTAGTTTGGGGCAAGTTTGGGATAAGCCAAGAAATGAAAAGGGTGTTTATGCTAAAACAGAAGAAACAAGTAGTAGTCAGTGACTAGGTTTTCTTGAAGTCTGAGAACTAAAGAATCAGCGTTTAAATTGAAAAGTGTGTGTATGGGCTTCAGCTGAATAGGTAGGTTCATCAGTAATTCCAGCTGTGCTTCCTGATAGCTCAAGTGGTTAGTATGAGAGGGGACCAAGCACCAGGTGCCAGTATTGATATAGGAACTTAGCAAATTCACCTTGGAATGGCTTTTTAAGGCACTGAGGGAAAAATAAATGCTGTTCGCTCATTGCAGCTGTAAATCGAAGATTAGGGAGATTGGGTCCAGCAACCTGGAAATGCAGGATTTGAACAATGGCATTTTAGAAATCTGTCTTCCACAGCAGGGAGCCATGGCATTATTTCGGTGGTATCCTGGTTGTGCTTTGCCTGCTGCCTCCTTTCCCTGAGCTAGCGCTTCTCTGCAGGGAGGCCGCATGTCTGCCTGGCTGTGCGTGCTGGATGGCCCTGCGCTGCCGGGGTGTCCCTCTGCTGTGGCTCTGCACCTGCCTCCTACGCTCTCCGTTGGGATTCAGGCTTCATGTAGCTCCAGAAGAAGATTCCTTCGAGTATGGGACACCTTTCCCCCTTGCACTTGGGCATTGCTAAACTGAATGTTGTGCACCTTCGGCAGCAGAGTCAAAACCTACAGCTCCTCCGGGGAGCAAGAGCTGCCTTGCCAACAGCAGGCTGCCAGCAAGGAGTGCAGCCCCTTGCTGCTTCACAGTGTTGGCCCACTGTAGAGCTTCCCTTGACCCTGTCTGGGGAAGCTGGAGCAAAGTGTTGCTCTCCTTCCACAAATACCTCGTTACCCATCTTTTTCAAGACCTTTCATGAACAAATAGAATGTAGCTGATGGGGGAAGTGCTGAATAGCCTGATATGCCTAACTGAAAAGGAGAAAGAGGAACACTTGAGGGCAAGTTGTATGTGTTTAAACACTTCTTTCTTACTTGGCATGTTCATCAAACCAGTCTTTCAAAGCAGTAGCCAGCTGAAGAGGTTTGGTGCCCTTACAGGGCTGATCCCTGAAAGCAGGGAGAATGAGTGTAGTGCCGCTGGTTATGAAGAGCAGTCCTCTTGACTTCAGTCAGCTTCACCTTTTGAAGAACAATAAGTCAGATGTTGAGAGGAGAGTCTCTATTTTAAGTTTGTGTTTTTTTAAGATGCCTATTCTCTCTCTCTTTCTCTCTTTTTTTTTTAAGTATATATCAAGTTTGACTAGGTTAAAATTCACATTTGGACTTTAAAGAACTCTTTAACATAGTTTGTGTTGTGTGGATGCATAGGACTGCCCAGTGAAGAGTATATCGAGATGTTTAATGTCAACTAGGGGCCAAATGCATATGAAAAGGGGAGAAAAATAGTCTTTGCCTTAGTCAGCTTTGAGCTGACATATAAGAGCAATGGTTATTACACATACAATGCCCCAGTCATCTGAAATTCCTATGGGATTGAACATGCAGGCGTTCACCAGGGCTGTGGGCAGAGGGAAGTAATAACAGTAATTTGTGGGAAGTTTTCTTGTGGGTGCCCTCAGATTACTGTTTAACTATGAAAATTCATAGAAAGCGATGCTTTAATTCCTGGGCAGTCATGTATTTTGGATCATTATAAGCAATTAGTATATTCAAATTAAAAGAGAAGCAATAGATTTCAGAGGCATGTCCAGGATTTGACTTTCCAATAATAGAGTATCTTTGGTTGGGAGAAAGTTTCTTGAGGGTGGTGATGGAAGCCCCCGTTATCACTTATTTTAAGATTTGCTATCCCAAATGTGTTTTAGAAGATAGTCCTATATTGGAAAGAGGTAGGCAGAGATCCTTCCTGTGATAGTTCTTAGGATATTGTTCATATCCTGCAGCTGAATAGTGTATAACAGTCCTACTACCAGGTTTGGGGAACAGGTGTTTTTTTTTTTTGTTTGTTTTTTTGTTTTTTTTTCTGGTTCTTGTGTTTTTAGGAAGTCTGTGCATCACATCTGTTGCTAAATTTGCCTGCTGCTGAAAATCTGTGTCTGAACAAGTGACGTCCGTCATGGAAAGAAAAAAGAGCAGCGTCTTGCACATTGGGCCCATTCCATTCTTTTCCCCGGAACGGGGAGGTGGGTTCTCTCCCTGTTCTCCGTCTTGCTCAGAAATGGACTTAAAAAGGAGATCTAAATTTGCAGTCTCCCCGGTTGATTTTGCTCCTGCAGGAGATTATGTGGATTGCGGGAGGAGCAGGGAATTGCTGCTGTGTACCAAACGCTGATACCAAACATCCAGCTGAGCTGGGGCTCGGCTTCTCTGCCGTAGCTTGCTCGCCGCGGTGGCAGGCTCCGTGGCTGCTGCCAATTTCGTTTGAGTGTCTTTCACGGGAAGTCCACAGCGGTTACCCCTGTGCTGGAGCATTGAGCTCGAATGCTTCCAGGGGTGTTTAGCTGCATCGGCCCTGCCCTCTGCTGCGGTAGCTTTGTGTGTATGTTCTTAGCCTGCAGCTGAGTTGGGCTCTTGACTGTTCTTGTGGCTGCCAGCTCTCCAGTGCCTTGTGGGTGACAGCGGGGCGGCAGTGGTGCCCCGCAACCTTGTGCGGGCAAGGGCAACCGTGCTCGGCTGCAGCATGGGCTCTGGGCAATGAGCGGTGTCCTGTGGTGTCTGTGGGCTGGGCATGAATGTCCTTTCTTGCAGAGACAGCAGATCAAGCCATGTGTGCTCAGCTGCGCTTGCGGAGTTGCCAAATGGGGTCTGCTCATTTGGTGTGGGAGAGTGGGAGTGTGCCCTTCCTGTGGGCTGGGTCTCAGGTGAAGTGCTTTGCTGCTCGCCCTGCCCCTATGCTCCTGCGTGTTGGGGTCGCAGAGACACTGTGACTAGAGGCCGTGTGGGAGAGAAGCTGCAGCGCTCGCCGGGCATGTTTTGGGAGGCCCTTTGGCTTGCGGGGATGAGGGCGGTGTGTGACTCTTGCGGCGGCAGCGCGTGGGGCCGCCGTAAGTGCAGCGGGCATGCGTGCGGCGCGGGGCTCGCGCGCTGATGTCATGAGCCGCAGCCTTCCTCCCACCTCCTCTGCCTCTGTCCCGCCACGCTGCTCTGCAGGGAGAGCACCGGGCTCCGCGCGTTGCTGGAGTGGAGAGGTGGCGCCTGCAGAGCTGGCTGTGTATTAAAGGAAAAAAAGGGCAGAGAGTGCACCTGACCCTGCAGATCTAGGAGCCTTGGTAGTGGGTGAGGGGATATAGGGGGCCGGCCATGGTATCTCACTGCCCCAGCACTGTGCCCTGCTGTGGAGTGAGCGCTCGCGTGGAGGGCGGGAGGAGGACGCCAGGACTGCTGCTTTTGCTCCGGCCCCGGGCTGCTGCTTTTGCTCTGTGGATGGTGGTGATGGTTGGGGTTACCCCAGGTTGCCTCTCAGCTTACGCTGTATATTTTATAAAGGAGCTGGAACACAGCAGGCAGGATTTCAGCTCGTGCCTGGCTTCTCTGTGGTCACACCAGGTATTAAATTACCAGCATTAACAATAAGGGGGGGGCGAGGGGCACACAGATTGGGCAGGAGCTCCTAGAGCCTCAGCAGGAACTTGGAGAGGGGGCCTTGGCAAGGGTCAGGTTTCTGTTTTCCCAGTAAGAACTGGATTTGTGCGTAGTAGAGAAGTGATTAGCCTGATTCGTGCACGTGTCCTGAAGGCCCTGACCCTACAGCACTGACTCTGGTCAGTGAGCTGTGGCTGAAGTATCTTCAGGTGCCCCTCAAGAGCAGCGCAGGCCCATGGAGCATGTGGTGGGCACTTGGGGAAAGGAGAGCTGCTTTCCTCCCTCCTAGTGAGGGTGCAGCGTAAAAGCTGCGGTTATGTTGCCTTCTGGAGTGGAGTGTGGAAATTTCCCTGCTTCTGGATTTAATCCTTCTCTGGATAGTGCTAAAGCCGTCCCTGCCAGCGAGGACTCTTATCCGTGGATCATAAGGATATTTCCGGAGAGTGCTTTTTTTCCCCTTTCCACAAAATGGCAGGTTATTATCACAGCTGTTCCCAAGACAGGACCACTGCAGCCTTGCCCTTGCCACTCCGTGGAAGGATTTTAGTCTTTCTGACTCTTGGCAGATTGCAGAATTAAAGCTTCAGCTCCATGCAGTCTATAGGCAGGTGCCGAAGTGAAGACACCCTTTAAAAGGAGGGCATGCTAACATAAAAATTAATCTCTCTACTCTGTCACCTGTGAGCACCATCTGCCTCTCAACCACAGAGACATCATCTTTCCATTAATTCCTGGTTAGCGCCTGTTTTGAAGTTTCAGGACTTTTTTTTCTTCTCTACTTGAAATCTCCAAGATTTTACCAGAATGATAGTTTACCAAAGACCTTAATTTACCAGGGCCTGGCTGCAGAGTGACCTATTGCTTTTGAGAGGAAAGGGGCAGTATTAGCTGGCAACCAGCATCTTTAGCATAGGAAAGAAACTTTGAACATTGTAAAAAGAAATTTGGAGTATCTCGCCTTCCTCTGTCCTGGGCCTGCAGCAGAACTGATGTCAGTGTAAACTGTTTGGTGCAGTAATCCTGGGGTGCAGAGAGCAGAGTTACAGCCAGGATGATCAGTATCTGATCAGCAAATGCATACTTAAATTTTATTTTTTTTGTTTATAATGTATAGAGGAAATGTCAGCCTGCAACTTAAACAACGTTTGTTCCTGCTGGTTGTTATTACAATAAGCTTAATGCAGGGTCTTGTTGGATTAGGATGACCTCAGATTTTCTTCCATGCCTCTTCAATTTAACCTCTCTCTAAATATCACTATATGCTGCTGTTATGGCTCCCCAAGCGCTGTGGTAGTGCTGCTAGCATGCTTTCTGGAGAACTGTAGCAAAAAACCTCGGAAGGAATAGGCTAGCAGTATCTTAAAAATCAGTGTTTTGGACACAGAAGGTAACTAAGGATCAGTGGGGCATGAATTTAGTTTTCTAAGGCCATAACAGCCATAAAATTTTGTTACCACATAGTTTTTTTCCACCTATTCTCTCAGACACTCTTTTTTTTCCTCCCATTTCCATGTAGAGCTTATTTTGAGTGTTTCTCTGTGTTTTACTAGGGATTTTAGTGATCTGTAATGTTTTGATTTTAAAAACCTGTTTCAGCGATGCTGGTTTATCTTTCTCCTCTTCCTCCTCATCTTCCTCCTCTCCTCCTAGAGAATATTGAAGACGTCCTGTTGCTTTCACCTTGTAGGTGAGCAGACTAGGAAAGCTAGTTGTTGATGCTAATTCCCGACAAACCTGAAAATATTTCAGGAATGTAAGAAGTGGTTCAAGTTGTATTTTGTGTTTTTATAGGATGGACTCGGGAAGATAGGAGAGAGCTGGGGCTTGGCTCCTTGTGCCAGAATCTGCCTAGCTCAATTCTGGCAGAGTCGGAAGGAGAATTCCCCGTCTCTGAGATGCGACTTGAGTAAATACGATGACCTTTGAGAGAATGCCTGCGCGTGTGTGCGTATAGATGTGATACTGCACTCTCAGCACTTTCCTGTTCTGTTCCTGAGAGCGCTGCATGTCTCTCCTCAGTGGTGACCTGCCATTCTGGTCTTCAGTCCAGAGCTGCCAGGTAGAGGGAGGCCACTTGCAAGCAGCTGCAGCACCGGGCTGGCCTGTCTGTCCTGTGGCTGGAGTCTGCAGAGCTGTGACATGACGATGAGTCCTGCTTCTGAGAAAAGAGTTAGTGAGCCCTTTCCCTTTGCTAAAAAGAACAGCTAACTTGGCTGTTAAAAACAAGGTCCCTTTTCAGGGCTAGCAAAGGTAGCATCCCTTTTTGAAATGTTGTTAGCATGATTCTGTTGAAGGGTCCCGAAAATAGAGCCGAGAGCTGTCTTGGAGAAGAGACAAGGCACTGTGGGAATGAAGACCTAGTTAAATTAAGAGTAAAGCAAAAATGATCCGAATACATCCACGGGAAAGGAAGGTACCAGCAGAGCTGGTGCTGGGAGTGGGCACGGCTCTGTGAGCCGGGGAGCCTGCGGGCAGCAGCCTGCCTGCCCTGGCAGAGCTCCTGGGCTAGCTCCGGGGGCTGTTGCTGTGATGACTGTGGCAAATAGGCATGGAAAAATTTGCCGGATGCATGTGAGCCACAGAGTTAAACTTTCTCATAGGAGGGAGAGGACGGGAGGACGACGAGGGCGGGGTGAGGATCTTTTAAGGAAGGGCAGCATCCCAGTGAGAAACACCAGGCTTGCTGCCCTTCAGCCTCTGGGACAGATGGACGTTCTCCCAGCCTGTGCCTGGGGCTGCTCTGGGTAACCCTGCTCTGTGAGCAGCCGCTGTGGGTAGAGTGCAAGTGCTCTGCTTTGGCACATGGAAAGTAAGAAGCAGAAGAAGCTTTGTGGATGGGAACAAGAATGTTAAAGCTCCAAAAACATGTTCTGAAAGCTTGTGGAAAGCTTTCCCTCACCTCGGTCTTTTTTTCCCACTTCTTTGTTAAATCCCTTCTTGAATTGGACTTCAACTTCTCTTTAAAGCCATGGGGGTTGGCTAGTGTAGGCAGTAGCATGTCCAGTTGTGTAATTCAATATTTGGAGATGCTTTATCTCTTGTTGTACTGGTGTGGATGGTGGTGATAGCTGTGAAGAGGGACACATTTCTTGATGATGCACATAGCTCTCCTTTGAAGGAGAGAAGGTTTTCTCAGTGAGAAAAGGAGAAGAGGTCTGATACTGCAGTCAGGTGTCTGCAGTATCAGATCTGGGAGAAGGAGAGGGAGAAGAGCTAGGAATCATTCAACTTGAATTCACCTTCTCTTTTTTTTGTTGTTGTTTTTTTTCCTTCCTCTGAGCCCTCTTCCTTTTACTGAAGAGGTGACTGAGGTGGGACCGAGCAAAGCTTAGCTCAAGAAGGTGAGTTTTACCCATGACTTCTCTTGAAGGGGATTATTTCCTGGAACGGCTTTTTTTGTTCCAAATGCTCCTTCCATTCCAAAGAGGTTTGCAGTTGGCAGCATTGCTGCTGACTGAGGGATCTCCATGTCTGCGCAGCAGATTATAGCCGGTGTGTATAGCTGCCTGCTGCTACAGAGATGATGTGTGTGCTGAACCTGCTGGCGTGCTTGCTGCTAGAGACTTGACGTCATGCACCTGACTTGAAGAATGAAATATGATTTCAGAGGGATAACTGTCCAGTGCTTGCTCTGGGACACACGTATTAGATGCACACTTCAAATAGTGTGGGTGCCCTGGAAGCTCTTGCTGAGAAAACAACTTGTTAAATCTCTTCTTATGTTGGTCTCCAGAGCTTGCCAAATACATCTAGCATTTCCACTGTAGTGCAGCAGCTGCCACTCTCAAAGTGTGCCTGTGCATTTCCCCCCACCCAGTGTCCAAACATATAACATTTCATGAGTGATGGGCCAAGGAATTGCCCAGGGTGGTTGAGGATAAGTAGACGTGAAAGTTGTCTTCAGTGCCCTATGTAAGACCCAGGACTTAGAGGAAGGTTGTTCTTTGAGGCTGACACTGAGTACAGCCTGGTGATCCCAAGCAGAGAGTCTGGTGTTGCCCAAAGTGTTGGTGTACTGTTAAGTTGATTTTTGCCTGCCTTGGGGCCTCTGAATCCAAGCTTTGGATATCGAATGTCCTCTGTTGAGATTGTGACAGGAAGATTAGAAAAATTGTGTGCAGCTTGAGTTTGTAGCTGGTGCCAGTGCAGAGACAGAACTCGTGCAAGATGTATTGCTGCAGTGCGAGTTAAGGTAGTGATTCATAGTTCTTGTATTTCAATATTCCTGATCTGGGAGCTGCAGGATTGAAAAGTGACTTCCAGCTCTGCCCATTTTTGTTTGATTTGTATTTCCTCTGGCCTAGAATCTGCCAGCTCTGCATACTGAGATACTGTGTTGAGTCTGCTGCTTGTTATAAAGTTGTCCACGTTGAAAATTTTAATGTTGCTTGATACTGAGCAATGGTCCAGCATCCTCTCTGGCTGCATTTGAATTGGTCTTGACTTTAAGAGGAATCATGCAAAGGGCTGAAGTGCTGATCAGCTCATCCTTTGTGTGGAGCACATCTTTGGCAGTAGACTAGGAATCAAGCTCTTTTAACCCACTTGTTTGTCTCCTCTAGACAGTCTAGTTCAATATCAGAGATGGGGAAAAAGAGGAACACGATAGTTTGCTTTTTTGACAACCATTATCAAATATTGCTGGCTGCTCTTGGTTGTCTATGCTGCTACGGAGTTGGCTGTTCAGCCCTCGGGAAGTGCCTTGTGCTGCATCAACTCTTTGGGACTCTCTGCACTTGCTTCCTTAGCCGTCCTGACACTGAGTTAAAGCTTTCTCTCCTACCTCCTCCCAGGTGATCAGGAAGTTCCTCAGCTTTTGTATTGCTTTTTCAGTCTCCCCGATGAAATATGAAATGCTTACGGAAGTTATTCTTGTTTGAAAAACCTCCTTCCTTGTATTGGAAGCAGAACTCGTATCTCCCCCATGAAATTTGTTCCTCAGAGCAGGACTGGGATGGCTGTGGGGAGGAGGCAGCAGGCAGCTCTGCTGAGCCTGGGAAACTCGTGTTCTTCCGTCTGCACCTCTGAATTCCTCGATCCTGCATTGCAGGGACTTGGCGCTGCCGAGCTCTGCTCCCAGCCATGCAGTTAGAGGGGCTGCCAGCCAGCCAGGGCTGATAGTGATGTAGCCTGTTCAGCCAAACCCACTGCCAGAGCGTGGCTGGGTGTGGGGGCAAAGTGAGCTCGTGGCTGAAGGTAAGCGCCCTGGGGGACGCTCCATCTGCCCTTGGGCTGCCAAACCTGTGCACTGTGGGGTTGCACGGGTGTCTAGGGAAGCCGAGGTAGCCCCGGGACGCACAGTCGCCTGATCTGCAGGAGCTCGGCCCTGCTGCGTGTCCACTTTAAGAGGGTTCATCTGCAATGCAGCTGTTAGCCTGGAAGTTCTGTAAATCAGGAGGGAGGCAGCGCAAGCGAGCCCGGTGTCCACGGTAATGGCTTGGTCCTCCTCGTAGCGCAGGGAGGCTTGTTCAGTGGGTCCTTGCGGGGAAGAAGGCACAGCTCGTAGGAGCCCCTCCTTTCTGTGCTTGTGTCTGCACAGGGGCTGCAGAAGGTGTGAAAAGTGCAGTGGGCAGCAGCCTTGGAACTGGAAAATCCTGTTGTGCTTTTACCCCCACACACTCCTCCACCAGGTGTTTGCTCAGGGCTGCTGCTTTCAAGATGTCATTGCTGCTGCTTACCCCGGATGTCCTGTTCCAGTGAAGTGCTCGTGAGCTCCTGCACACGACTCGGAAACAGCGCGTTTGCGAGCTGCGCATTTGCAAAACTGGCTCTGCTGCGCACCGCGGGTCAGCACTGGGGCCCAAGCGAGGGCCGGCAGGGAGCCTGCAGCGCAGGCTGATGATCTGCGGGTTTCCTGGCCTGGAGTTTCTGAGGATTTCCAGGTGAAGAAAGTGCTCTGTGGTCTCTGCAGTGAAGTGGCAGGAACACTTGTTACTTGCACACAGACTTGTGGAGAGCTGCAGTGCTCAACAGACCCCTCATCAAGAAGGCAGTGCCTGGGAGAGGGCACATGCGTGGTGCTGGGCATGTGACACTCCCCAGCTTTTGTTCTGCCTTCCACCCTCTTTTCCTGCATTTAAGACACTTCTGGGGAGACTTTGTTGGGAGATTTTCTTCTGGTTCCTTTATTTCTACTTGCAAAAGAAGCTCCTATTGACAGTCATTGTTGATACAGGAAAATGTTTTGTAACTCGCCACCTGCTTTTCCTCCTCTGTGCTTCCTCTCTGTGTCTCTGTCTGCCTGGGCATCCGTCGTGCTCTGGTCATAACTGAATTGCACTAACCATGTCTAAGGAGCGCTCCCTCCCCTTGCGCTGGGGGACTGGCTGACTTGTTGTAAGAAGTTATTTTTAGGGTTTGCTTCCTGGGATATTCTACCCGTGGCCAGTTATGGTGATGAAAATGTCACCGCGACGCATAAAGGGCTCCCAGCTCATTGCTGGCGTGCCTGCTGCTCCTGGCGCCCCGCCGCTGCTGGGGGCTGCATCCCGCCCTGCCGCATCACCTGTGAGCAGGGAGGCAGCGAGTCCAGCTTCGGGGCCACTGTACAGCGGGAGGGCAGGTTGCCTCCCTCCCCCAGTGGCATGTCTCTGCCCTCCTCCTTTTTTTTCTGTCCGTGGGGAATGTCAGTGCTGCGGAGCTGTGTGCCTGGTACACAGGGCTCTCCCTAACAGGCAGTTTGCTCCTTTTACGGCATGTGTTAAGTTGTTGCCTAAGGCCTGCCCTACAATAGAGGAGTAACTTACTTTATTTTGAACACTGAAAATGGGGCAAAAAAAATCTGCACCCCCGCCCCCCTTCCCCCCTACTGCCACCATGATCAGCAGCTTGCAACACCTACAGATGGTTCCAGTTGATCTTTATGGCAGCTATCTCTAGCCAGCAAAGCATGTATGTAATGCAGGCAAATTGCAAAGCCTAAGTGAATGAAGCCAGGGGTTGACCACATGTGGTCCCTGGTGCCAGGATTGGCTTGAGGAGCACCTGCCTCTTTCTGTTGGATTGTTTGTCCCCTTCTCTGTATTTATTGCAGGAGGTGCCATTTCTTCTCCTTTCTCTTCTCTTAGATCCAGAAACTAAGTTCAGAAAAAAGATTGAGGAAGGAGATATTTAAATGGTGGGGATAGGTTCTCGGAGTGGCCCTGAAAATAGTTGCTTCGGTACAAGCTGAGGAGGCCTTTGGGGCAGCAGAGCAAGGTGCCCGTGGAGCCGAGCTTCAGCGTAGCGAGACCTGCCATGGGGGGGACAGCCCTCGCCAGTGGCGTTGGAGCAGGGGAGCAGAGACCCCGAGCAGCGGGGGAAAATGAGCCCGTCGTACAGAGCTGCGTGTCAGGGTCGAGCCTCGGGACTGCTCGGGAGCCGTGTCCTTGACCACTGGGTCCACTGATTGTGCTGCTCCGTGGTGCAATTTGCTCTTTTGTACAGAGGTATTTTGGTAGGTCTGATACAGGTGGTATGTGATGCAGAACGTATTTCCATTTTCAGTCTTCTCTCACTCAAATTTATTGGGAGCTTGTTCTGTATTTACAACTTTATCTACTTAATTTAAAGTTATTCCAGTATCACTGGGGGAGCTTAGTCTTAAAATTGATATGTTTGGCCAATTTTTAATTACTCTAATCCCCTGAGACTCTCATTATCAGGAAAGCATATTTCAGGATATGTCTGATAGTTTCTGGAGCAGTTATTCAGCACTCTGGTGCCGACCTCTTGCCTGTGCTCTCAGGAAGGTTTTTTATTTGCTTTATTCCTTCAGCTGCCATCCCTCAAACAGCAAAACAAGGCAGCATTTCCGATATCTTGCTCTTTCCCAGGTCACTGGGATCACTGGAAGAGAAGTGATGTTGTGGGGTGGACGCAGTCCTGCGGTGTGTCTCATGCAGCAAAGAGCGGCCTTCTGCTTCATGGCAGTATTAGGAAGAAGCAGAAATTCTGTGGTTTTGTTTCCCTCGCAACCATTCTACATTTGAATTCGGACGTAATTTGCTTGTTTCACTCAAAAGAAATCCACCCATTTGATGACCCATGATTGCATTATAGTATAATGTTTTAATCAAGGACTGATGACACATAAGCATCTGTTGGTTGGAAAGTGGGGCCTGGATGCAACAGATTTGCAGGCTGCGGGTTGGGCAGCCCTGCCAATGGCTTCTCAATTTAAACGTGTCAGGTTGGGTGAAAAGGAGCCTACTTAGTCTCTCCTGCATGGGACAGCCCCGTGGTTTCCTTTCATACATCGAGAAAGAAGCCTCATAGCGTCTGCAATCTCCTGTTCTGTGCAGGATTCTTTTCCTAACGTGGGGAAAAGGTCCTGGCAGCCTTTTTTCTTAGCCACGTACTGCTCGGTTCTGCTTTGAGTCCTTCCCCCTCCCCTTGGTGACTACTAGTACATCAAAAGCTTTCATTAAGCATCCTTTATCCTCCAGTACTGTTACTGGGCAGGCAAGTGTTAGCCCTGTTTTACACCTGGAACTACTGAGAGGCACGATTTTTTAAGTGCTTTGCAGAATGCTTGGCAGGAAGCCATGAAGAGTTAGGAAGAGAATCCAAATTGTGTTCTTTGCTCTAACAGTGATAAAAAAAAGTATAGAAAAAGGTAGAAGGAAGACTATGGGTATTTGGCAGAAAAATAACGTGGGCCAGAGTATAATGTTAAGAGGCCTTGTAGTCTACTTTCTGGGTATAGGAAGAAGATTTTGGCATGTTCTTCCTGCTGCTTTTTCCCTCTTCATTAGCTTATTGTTTGTGAAACACAGCTCTGAAATGCGTTATGTCTGGGATGCCTTATAGGCATGAGCCTTGGGATTCTCCAGCACATTTTTATTTTTCTAGGTGATAAGACACAATTTGAAAACTAGAGTTAATTGGTATTGGTACCACAGGTTCTTATGCCGATGACAGTAAACAATACATGAGTGTGCATATTTGTGAAGACTAATCAGAAAAAGCAAAGGAGATGACTTAACTATAAATGTTTCCTTGCATCAGTTGTGACTGCAGGAACTGAGACAGTAACATCTGCAATGGGTTATTTTCAGAAGCAGATAAAAGGGAAATGGCAAAAGCGAAAACTTAGATTGGTAGGATGTGAGACAGTTGAACTGCCAATGAATGTATAATTTGTAACTAAGATCAGCAACTGTACCTGTGAGTGCAAATAAGAGCAATCTTATGATAAGAATTCAGATAAATGTGAAACTTGGCTGCATTCCAGGATCTGAGTAAGTAATGGAATCAGTTGTAAAAATACAGATTATGGGATACTGTCAAGAACTGTTCCTGCTCCGTACTTACTCTATCACTTTCGCTAACTAGTCACTCTGTGCGATGGTTTCCTATCTCCTGGGGAATTTGTAAACATTTACACTAATGTATAGTTAAAGTATTTGAAATCTTTCCAAAGGAAACTGCTGTAGATGTACAAGTTATGCTGCTACAAGCCGCTTTGATCATATGATAATGTTGAACTAGTATGATGTCTTTAAGAGTAGAACATCCTTTGCTACCCAGGGAGGAGTAAAATCCTTGATATGTTTAAGAAGATTGCTATTAGCTGGTCAGAAGGAATAATTAAAGTTATATAGAACAGAGTTGAAGATGTCTCAATACTTGAAATTTGGTCCAGGTAGGGAATAAAAAACATGAGGGAATGACCAGAAAAGCTATTCTGTGCTTGGTAATGTATATGCCAGGGATAGTGTTCTCATTTTAGATCGTGCCATTCAAATTTTCTTTAGCAGGCAGTTAAACACCATGGTGCAGTATCCATGTGAAGTCAGGAGCTGAGGCAAAAGGAAAATGCGAGGGAGAGGTGGAATGTGATAAAGGTTAATTAAAGTGTGCTATGAAAACTGGTTGGATGTTCTTGTGTGCCCTTTCTGTAATAAGAGATGTATTTGGTTATGTAATGAATTGAAAATTTATCTTTTCAATAATTCATTTCAAACTTGCTGCCTTGAGACAAATATCGTAGATGGAAAAAAAAGAGGATGAGAAACTTGTATGTAATTAAAATCAGCATATATGGAGTGATTTTTATTTTAAGTAAGGGGCTCACAGACTTGTTTCTTCAGGTTATGTGCGTTTGGCACCAGCAAATGAATCCCTTTTACCCTTTATACATGGTGACTGAGAGAGTTCTGAAATGAAGGTCTGTATCTTTTCTTCTGTTGGCAGTTGTTTTCTCCCTACGTTCAGGGAAGAATACAAAATTCCTCCATCTCAGACTTGCCTGTACTGCTTTTCCTAGTCCCACGGCTGGAGGGTGAAAGTTGAGGGAAGGGATGGGAGTTTGACTCCAGCATCAAGTGACCCATCCTGCAACCTGATGTAATAGGACATCCAACCAGCATCCTTTTTCAGTTTGACTCCTCTGCCATCCAGCTATCCTCATCCTTTTTTTTTTTTTTTTTTTTTTAACCTGAATTAGTGGGTTTCAGTTGCTGTTTTTTGTGGAATGGAAGACAAAAAGAATCAGTGGTTTCACTTGTGCGAGTCTACATAGAGACGCTCAGCAACCAATTGCTTTCAGTTTCGTCCCAGTGTGGGAAGTGGTGGTAACACTGGGAAGGAAGCCCTGCAGGGAGCTCTTCCCAGGTAAGTCTTGTGGACTTGCCTGAAGGTGGCAAGTGATTGGAAGTAACTTTCCACATTGTGACTCTAAATGTAGTTGTGCTCTCTGTGGCTGTTACGCTGGTAGCCTCCAAACAAAGCTTTTGATCAATATTTGCATCTAAAGCATGTAAAATGCAATGTCAACTCTTTTCTGTGGGAAATGATATTAAAAGCTATTAATCAATTAAGTGCATAAGTCTTAAGGATATTGACTATATTAATAACTTAAAACCCTTGTGATTCTACAATTTCTTTTGGAGCACCCTAAACATGGGAAAAAATTAGGCAGGTAATTCTCTCTAATTCTGAAGCGCCATTGCTTCCAGTAAGAACCAAGTCAGGCACCTCTGCAGCCTCCTGGATGTGCAGAGCTTGTGCACCCTCCTCCTGCAGAGCCCCCAGCAAGAGCACCTGGTGCGTCACCCTCACCACAGCGAGGCTCCGCTGTCCGGAGGCCGCCGCCTGGGAGGCACCTCTGTCCGTTCACTTGCTGGTGTGTCTGCAGCTAGGGCGTGTGGCTGCCTATCAGAGGTGAGAATCTTTATAAATCCTTGAGGTGTTTAATAAGCACAAAAAAACTCTTCACTGCTTGCCATGATAAGTAAAAAGAGTTTCTCCTCTACACGGAATACTGTATTTATATTAGTTTTTAAGCCATATAATAGACCTTAATTGTGAGCCATCCCTCTCTTGAAAGCTATCAATTCATTTTGAATAGCTGTGAACACAAATGAAGGGCAAATAGCACTTGCTTTTGAATTATCAGTGTTTATGGAAGGGCAAACTTTGTTTCTTTTCCTCCTGCCCTTGCCACAATAAGGGCATTGCTTTCGTGCAGTGCAAACTGCCTCTGGTAATGGTCTGTGCTTAAGAGCTTCTTGTTAATGAGACCTATTAACAATAATGAAAAATGGCAGGCTTAAACTGCAGACCTAGTCAGAAAAATGATTCTCCAAGAATAACAGTGGAGGCTGAGGACACTCTCTTGCCTTATTTAATTTACAGGGTGGAGGAGGAGCGGAGGCTTGACTCCCAAAGTAGTTATTCTCCTACGAATGTCCATGATCTGCAGTTCCTGCTGGGGACTAGGGGCTTCTGGCGCCTTTGGGCGTCTCGGCAGGGCTAGCAGGAGTAAAGTCAGCTCTGTCAGATGGTGTGAGCAGGTCTGACTCGGCAGCATGGAGTGCTCCTGTGGAGTAAGAGAGTGGTGTTTTTACATAGTTATTCCTCTGACTGTATCTGTTTGTTAGTGTGTTGCCACCTCCACATCATGTGCTGTTTTGATTGGGAAGGATATGGGTTGCTTTTCAGTACATGAATAGTTCTGCTTAAGGAAAGGAATGGGTTGGCAGCTACTATATTGCATTTAAAACGTTGGGGGGAAAGGTTCTGCTTAGGAGCTGATGTGAGAACACTGAATGGGTGCTATCTGTCTGTACGAAGTAGAAGGCAGGATGGGGCAAGTCTCCCTCACCGCATGCAGTGCCCTTTCATCCATTCCAGTGCCCTCCTATCGGCAGCGGACAGCCTTGGAATAAATTCCCCCTAGCGTGGGACCAGCTTGTCCATCCTCGCTAGGAAGGATTTCTCTCCTTGCCTTCCTATTCTCTGTTTGTGCCATGTCCTCCTTAAAAATGGCAGGACCGCCCGCTCAGTGGCCAGTGCTGCTGGCTGGGCGGTTACCTCTGTGCTGCTTCCTGTGCCCCTTCTCCTCAGGTGTAAGGCAGAAGGCAGCCAGCGGCAGCTCCCCAGCGAGTCCTGTGCCGTGGTGAAAGCATTTCACCCCCCCGGTCCTTCTCTGGCTGGTGCTCCTTGCATGGTGAGGTGGAGGAGCTTGAAGTGATCTGGTTTTCCAGAATGTGCTGTGCTCTTCCATGCTCGCCCATGGTGCAAGATGGAGATAGGGGCACTTACCACCAAGAACTCGAGCTGCATCTTCAGGGCTGTGGGGCCATCTGCAAGAGACGCACAACTGCCTGAAAAGAGCCTGAACAGCTTTGTGGTAAAGCAGTGTACACATGGCTATTGGGAACTGGTGGATGTTCAGGGCCCACAGCAGTGCAACACCCGTGCGAGAGGGGCCGCGTGCAGAGCTGCAGCCTCTTCGACTGCAGGAAGCACCGGGTGCACGAGGCCAAGGCAGCTCTGGGACTGGCAGCTGCCCCACACCGGGGGAACCGGCTCGGGCACGCGCCTTGCAGCCTCGTGACCAGCACTGTGCAGGGATGCCAAGGCTCTGTGTGTGCAGTTCGGAGGGATTTGGCTTTCTCGGCTTGGCCTGGTGGCAGTGCACGATAGGAGAGCAAGATTTGTGAGTTTGACCCAGAATCACAAGAGTGTGCTCACCTCCTGCTTTCTGGTCTACTGTATTTAAGAAGATTGGGATTTCTTTAATGAAGAATAAATTTGTGAAGATGATCCTGGGCTTAAATAAGCTGTAACATGGTCTTAACAAAGAACAAAAAGCTTTTGCTGGACTGAACATCTTGGTACAAGCTTTTGACCACAGTTGGGAATTGACTGTGCTAAAACTTGGACCTTCATAATTTTCATTTGTTCTCTTTGGTCTGTTTTAGAGATGGGTGCACAGAGCATCCATTCTTCTGCTGAGCAAATTTATCTTCAAGTACTCAGTATCATCTAAAATCAAGTTTTAGGTAGTGCTTGCAATCAAATATCTAATCACAAATTCTGTAATCACAGCTACATTGTAGTGACATTACCAATTTGCATAGATGATATTAATTCTGGCACTTTTTAAACTTCTAGGTATTTTACCAACACTGTGTGTGTGCGCGTATAGAATGTAAGAGTTAAAGCTTTTCTTCTGCTACTTTGTTGGCTTGGTCATTCAGTACTACGTCCAGATTTTTACTACTCACATTTCAGGGTTGGCTGTGCTGGCTAGTAGAGAGAAGACTTGTACTGTCTATGAATCTTTCTCTAGAAGATTATGTCTTTGGAAGTAACTGCTGCCACATCTCCCTCTCCTTTTTCCCTCTGGCTTTTGAGAGGTGTACAGGAAAGCAAGGGGAGACAACACACAGTCTGTCCTAACCTGTGATCTTTGAGGGGCTGAAAGGTCTTTCGACTGAATGTGTGTCTATAAGAGTATAAACAAGCAGGTGCCACTGTCTACATTTCAGATGTGGGTGCCAAAGTTCACTGTGTACGTAGGTGGCATTGAAAAGAAGGTGCCAATGCCATAGGACTAGAAGTGGCCTTTATTGGAAGGACCTGTAACAAACAGGTATCTGAGACAGCATCCTCTTTTTCCTTAAAAAGAGGGTATTACATAGTGAGTTTTCTGCAGTCTGATCCTGGTTTACTCATAGCGTCTATGATGGCAAGCAAGTCATTTCATTAAGGTATATGTTCAACGTCGATATTAAATTCAAACAAAACCCAATATCCTCTCCTTTCCTCTCATCTGTCTGTCTCCTTTCCCATCCATCCTTCAGGACTGGCTGGGGTCTAGTCAAATGGGTTTGTTGGTTTAGGCAGCTTCAGTGGAAAAGCAGAGTCACACTGGGCCTCAGCATCTGAAAGACAGACTGCTCTGAGCCTTAGCTTGTGTATCCACAAAGCAGACTGAATTCTCCTTTTCTTTATACTTTTCCTTATTAGGCTAAATTAATTGCTGCTTAAAGCGCTTGGAAACACAGCTTATACACAGCACCTATAAGGTATTGTTGGAAACACTAAGTGTTCTCTTTTTGCAGTAAGTGCAAACAATTTGTATTTTATTTGAAGGACACCTCAAATTGTGTTTCTTGATGCTTTATCATGACCTGTCTGCGTGTTGTCTTGTATTTTCTAAATGTGACAAAGAGGGCAACTGAAATGGTGACTATTTACGTGCAGAGTGGTAGAGTCTTTCCTATAATTTACAGGTGAAATACTAATATACTACCATTTTTTGGGTCACTTAGATCTCTACTGAGATAGATAATTAGAAATAGTCTAATGATGCCCTTAAAGCTCTAATAAGCAGAATGAAAACGTATTATGAACTACAACAGGAGTGGCTATTTTATCTTTGTAGTCTCGTTTGCTGAAAGATCTCAGTGTACATCACCAGCTGACTGTGCTAAGAGGTTCACTGAACTGCAGTCATGGCATGGGGAACTGCAGTACGAACTGTGGAGCTGAACCTGAAAGATCCTATTGGTTAACCCAAATGCAGTTTCCAGTGAAGGTAATTATCATGTTGGGAATATGCAGTTTCAGCGTAAAATCAGAAGAAATACCAAAGCCACCTTTTTGGGTCTTTTTGTTGCGATGTAAGAGTGCGAGAGACAAAAGCAAGCCAGCCAGATCTTCTGTGTGCTGGTGAACTCAGGAAGATGGAAAATAAGTTTCTTGGTGTATACTGAACGTTGTATTTCTGCCTAAGAATGCCTCGTTGTTTCTCTTGTCCTAGTCATATTTCTGGGAGAGCATATGGTCACCACAGAGCTACAAACTGATTTTGCTGAATGGTTAGAACTCAAGGTTAGGTCTGGGTATCAGGAAGGAGGGGAGGAGTCCCCAAAGAGGCTCTCTGACAAAATAGCTGCCTTGGATGGGATAAAACAGGCTTAAAGTTGGCAGGCAGCAGAGAAAACTGCAAAAACATGGTAAAGGTCCAGGCTCTTGGTGCTCTGAGGTGTGCTGCTTTCTTCCTCCTCTGATCTCCGAGAATGATTTGTCCCAGATTGTCCTGCAAAGAGAACCTGCTTGTTCAAGGAGGGCGGAAAAACAGGTAAAAGGTGGAGAAGGAAAAAAAGAGTGAAACTGTAGTTTACAGTCTGTGTCAGTGATGTGGCTGCTTTTGCTCTCTAGAGTGACTTCTTTTAACATCTTCAGTGTCCTCCTGAACCAAAATACAAAATGCCAAAATACATTTGTCTTAGTCCACTTTGCTGCAGGTCACCTAGAGCATGATGCTGATACAGTATATCCTGCCAGCATCATTTACTGGTGTTGGCTCCTAGTTTCTGTTCCTGAAGCTCCTACCATTTACTTTAGCAATTTTAATAAATAACTGCTTTCCTCTGACCTGTCCTCACTTCCTTTCTTTCTCCAGTGCCACCTCTGCAGTTTTTTTCTCTTAGAGTGCACGGCTGTGTAGGCTGTAATAAACAGAAATTTCTCCTGAAGCAGGAAGTGATGCAGTATTCTAGATATATTACTCTAAGTTATTCTACTATTAAAGTTTCCATTTCTTTTAGTCATTGGATCAAGTGTAGTATTGTTGTAATACTCGAATCATTCTTGATGTGTGGTCTCCCTTCTGTCCTTTTAGGGCAAACTGGGAGCCTTAGCAGTCTCCATTCCAAACTTGAGATCAGATAAATTCTCCAGGGCTCTAGCCTGCCAGTTTCCTGGCCATCAAGAGCTAAAGAAAATTGTGCCATATGCTCAGAGTACGGGAGGGGATGCTGCTCTTTAGCATTGCAACCTCTTTAGTATCTTGAATGGAGAGGAGCTAAGGGCAGGTTGGTGAGTCTGTGTCCCCACCGCCCTTTTGCTATCTCTGTTGAGAAGCAGGAAACCCCCCGACAAGAGGTACCAGGCACTGTTTTTTCACACTGCAGAAGCCTTTGGTTCTGACTGTAAGCAGCCAACTGCATAATTGCTTCTTGGGAAATCAGTCTGTTTCACTAGCTGCTGAACAGCCTGTTTCTAAAGCAATGCTCTATCAATAGCAATGTCTTATTTGCTTCATGATAATCCAGATCCCATGTGACATTCTGCTATTATGTTATTGGGTATTTTTCTTCTTTTAGGTGCAGAATCTAGGGCTGTTCAAGTCAAAATCCTGGTTATACTGCTGACTCCTTGCACTTCTCAAAGAAATCACTTTACTCTCACTCTGCATTTGTTAATCTGCAAAACTGGCCATTTTTCTTCAATACATGATGAGGGGATGGTAAAGATTGATGTTCATTCTGTGCTTATAAAACTGATGACGACTTATATTAGTGCCTGGAGTTATGAAGGAGAAGGTTGAGGGAACGCTGATGAGCAGTTGTCTCTTCTGGTGGATTGGAAATTAAAGATAGGCTAATTCATGCAGAAGAATAAAATATCGTATGGTCTAGAGACTAACATAAACCTTTGGTAAGTGCTAATTCTTAGAGTATCACAGCAAACGGCAGGGAAAACACTCTGTAGCTTCCTGAGCAGTTGCAGCCAGTGTGAGCAGCGGGCTGCTGCTGAAACATAGCCTTGCTTCTGATCATTTGTTTCCTCCTTGCACCGACACAAATTCTTTATATAGTTCCATGGTGAACCAGGTTAATGATGGATCAATTCAGCTATCCAGTTCAGCGCGCTGCTGCGCAAGTGCTTGCGCCAGCATCAGAAGCAAAGAGGATGCAGGGCCATTAGGAAGCAGGCAGGGGAAGGACAGGACTGCAGTGATCAGCAGTGTTTTAGCTAAGCAGCCTCTTGTACCTGCTGTTGGACAAATCTGTCCTTCTAAAAAGTGATTTCTTTCTTCCTAGAGATACTCTTAAAAATCTAACTGTATCTCAGCCCTCTTTGGGCAGGGGGAATCAATGCCCTATTTGCCCTGGAGAGCTTTCTCCCAGCATGAGTATGCTGTTGAAGGGGGAGACAGGATGAGATTTTTTGCTCACACGACTGTATTACTGAAATCCTTGATTTCAGTAGCCTGGTTAATGAGTCAGAGCTGTAACTGTATCTGTGTACAGCTGAATTATTAAAAATACCCTCTGAAGGATGGTGGGGTTTTTGGAGAGTAGTGGAGCTTCTTCAATCTCAGAACTAAATGGTGTCATACTAGTGCTAGCTTTGCTGATGGGCGCTTATGTGCTGAAGGGAGTATCCTAATATTTCCTTCCCTATGGAAATAGCTATGAAATAACTATTACTGTGAAATGTATTTACAGTATTTGCTGTTAGACATGCTCCAGACAGAAACGAGTGCCTAATACAGCAGTTAATGCCTTCAGCAGTTCATTTTTGTCTGACAGCGAGGACTTGGTCTGCTGGGTTTCTGTGGTCTGCTGGATTTCTGTCTTTTGCCCTTTCCTTTACAAGCCTCTGTGTCTCTCTGAGGTGGAAGTAGCGGTACTGAAATTTGGGTCTGAGAATGGTTTGGCTCCTGCTGCTGCAGGACTGAAGAGAAGGTCACACAGTCTTGAAGCTGTTCAGAGGAAGAGATGTCTGTGGTATCTCCATCCTCTTGTCCCTTTGAAAAGGCGTCTCTTACCATTCGATAGCGAAGCTCCCAGAATGGGAACAGGTTTCTCTGTGATCCCTCACAGTGTCATTGCCCGCACGGTGAGTCACTGGTAATGCCCGAGTTCTTATTTTTAGTCCTGTTGCTGCCATCGAGCTGAAACCATTGGCCAGTAAGAGATTTAAGCGAGGAGATCAACATGTTAATCTCCCTAGGCCTTCCCCCTCAGCTGCTGCCTCTGCTCCTCTCCGCATCTCGAGATGTAGCTTTTCCTCAATGATCGGGCCGTGTCCCCTGCCTACCCCAACAGGACATCATTCGAACCCTTTCGCCACTAAGCGCTGGACTGGGGAGGCGGGAGCGGTTGGCCAGGTGCACGGGCACGCGCGCCCAGGACCGTGTGCTTCCTTCTGCAAGGCCCTGTCCTTCCTCTCCCTTTCTCCCTTGCTGCCTGCACTCTTAGGGAGTATTCTCTCTCTTTATTTGCTGTTATCACTGCACAGTCTTTCCCTCTTGCTTCAGAAAGTGTCCTGAATAGACCTAATGGGACGATTTTCTATAGCTTCCCATACTAACTGCAGATATCTTCTCCTTTAGAAGTATTGTGTTGAATTTAGTCAGAGGTTTCTATTGTAGGCATCTTTAATTCCTAAATTCTTGAATTCCTTAATCTTTGAGATTCCTATAATTTATATTGTAGGATCGTTATCAGCAATTTGTGTGTTTGTTCTTAGGCTTAGTTTTACTAAATGCTTTCCTGATGGAGTGAGGTATTGAGTAAGGGAGTACTGGGGAGAGCTTTTATTTCCCCCAGTAGCGGATGGAAAGTAGTGCAGACTTTATAGGACGTTTTCTTCTGCTCTTTCTTTCTCATGCCCTTTTTCCCAGCTACCTCTAGCCCTCTTGTTCCAGAAGTCCCAAATTGCATGTCCAAAGCTGGTGGCAGTGTGTGATTTAGCTGATCTGCTTCTCCGTTCCCATGGCCCTGTGGCCTTGGGTGGGTACAGCCACAGCTCGTAACGCAAACAGGGCTCAGGTCCTCTGAGCTCCTGGCCACATGCTGGTGATACAGCCCATACACACAGAATTGTATGGAGCTCTGTCCTGTTAGCTGTGGCTCGGTTGGTGACGTCCTTCTGACCTACCTGGTCTCAAGTGCTTTTTTTATGCCCTCCTTCCTCCTCCCCTGCCCCAAGGGTGGCCCAAACATTACAGAATTTGGACAGATTTTTGCAAATGTGTTCTCTTTCTGATTGTTGTATCTGAGACAGCATTAACTGTGCCTAGGGACAGCATGCCCAAGTTGAGCTGTAAGTTGAACAAAGTAGCTACCAAATGTTGTCCCATCCCTCCAATGAGGTGATGCAGAAAGGCGACAGAAAGGGGTGACCGCTGTTTTTGGTGTGGCTGTAGTGCTGTCAGCATGTTGAGTTTGAGACCCAGTCTTATGAGAGCAGGTTAGTCCTGAGTGAGTGACCTTTTGTGGACCTCAGAGGAGAACCGCTTTGAAAGCTGGTGCAGAGCTGCCTCGCGCTGCAGGCTCGGCTTCAAAGGCAGAGCCAGCTTGGGAGCGCACAGGGTGCGTGCCTGGGGTTTGCACCCAGAGACGCTGAGGTGGAGACTCTTGTGCGCTTTTTTATTTATAAATGTCTGCACTAGTTGAGCTGGAGATGGTCATGGCTCTGAAGCTGGAGTTGGCTGTGGGCAATGGAGCTGCTGGGTACTGCTGAAGGGAACATAATTACTGTGTGTCTGTGCTTTTTCTTTCCTCTTTCCCTCCTTGCCTCTTGCCCCACTTCTTTCTGTCTGTGTAGACGTATTGAGTGTCGAGGCTGACGAACAGAGAGCTTTGTGTCCCTGCTGACAGCGCAGGAAAAGAAGCAGTGCAGAATGAAGGACACACTTCACTAACGCTGTGCTCAGTAGCACAGTGTTAATAGCCCTGAAGTCTCAGTGATGTGGATTTTGATGTGGGCTAGCAACTTAGGCACATATGTAGGTCCCCAGCAGGCCTGTGCAATCTGCATTAACGTGCATGAATCCTGCTATTACCACCCTTGCTAGCAAGCATAGTACTAATATGGATGTGTTTATACGTGCTGTGATTAAACCTTTGATTGCAAAGCAGACATACCCATAGAGCTCTGAGCCTCTCTTGCGAGGACAGAAGGTGCCCAGTAGGAACAATATCAGAAGCTGGGTGTCTGTCTCCTGCCTGCGAGTGCCAGATCCAGTGGAAATTGTTACATGGTTTCCTTATTGCTTCAGTTTTACCCCAGCTTTCTCTCTGGTGCTGCACTTTCAAAGTGAAGGTCTTGGCTTATAAGAGAACAGCTGCTTGCGGTGTCCCCTTGCTCAGGGTCTTGTTCACATAAGCCCAACCTCTTGGAACTGTTCCATGTTCCAGCCCATAACCTGGCGGAGAAAAACCTGCGTGACCACTTGAGCTGTTACAGGCAACAGCTTCTCTGCAGGGCTTGACATGTCCTCAGCAGATCATAGGGAAGGGTGATTTCTGTCTTCTCTGTTAGTGGCTGTGAGAAGGCAAGTGCCTTGAAGAGTCTGGTGGGAGCCATAAATCTGGTAGTTCAGAGGAGAGGAGTAGAGAGAGGGGGAAGTGTGGGGTTTTGATAGCCTGTGTCTGTGCTAAATGCTTCCAATCTGCAGAGTTTGTAATGTCTCCAGAGGTCAGGAAAATCAGTGCTGTTCTAGTGTCCTGAGAGGTGAGAAGGGGAGCTGAAAATTAGGGAAGTGACCGAAAAAAAAAAAAAAAAAAAA